>PVKM010010831.1:0-34248 GCA_004027735.1 Carollia perspicillata
CCATATACAAAAATGAATTCAGGGTGGATAAAAGATTTAAATGTAAGTCATGACACCATTAAAGTCTTAGAGGAGAACATAGGCAGGAAAATCTCAGATATTTCACACAGCAATAGTTTCACTGATATGTCCCCTTGACAAAGGACATTAAGGAAAGAATAAATAAATGGGATCTCATTCTCATCAAAATAAAAAGCTTCTGCACAGCTAAGGAGAACAGTATTAAAATAAAAAGAGAATCAATTGAATGGGAAAACATATTTGTCAATGATACCCCAGACAAGGGTTTAATCTCCAAAATATATAAACAACTTACACAAATCCACTCTAAGACCAGCAATTCAATTAAAAAATGGACAAAGGACTTGAACAGACACTTCTCTAAAGAGGACATACGGAGGATCCAGAGACACATGATAAGATGCTCAGTATTGCTAGCTATCAGAGAGATGCAAATGAAAACCACAGTCAGATACCACTTCACACCGGTCAGAATGGCCATCATAAACAAAGTAAGAAACCTATGTACCGCAATGTTCATAGCAGCACAATTTACAATAGCCAAGTGCTGGAAGCAACCTAGATGCCAATCAGTAAATGCATGGATCAAAAAACTGTGGTACATTTACCTAATGAAATTCTATGCAACAGAGGGAAAGAATGATCTCCTACCCTTCGCAACAGCATGGATGGAACTGGAGAGCATTATGCTAAGTGAAATAAGCCAGGTAGTGAAAGACAAATACCATATGATCTAACCTTTAACAGAAACCTAATCAAACAAAACAAACAAGCAAGCAAAATATAACCAAAGACATTGAAATTGAGAACAGGCTGAGAGTGATCAGTGGGGTCAGGGAATAAGGGGAAGGGTTTGCAGGAACAAGTATAAAGGACACATAGACAATAACAAGGAGGGGTGGAAATGGGAGGGAGGGATGGGAGTAAAAGGCACAAAACTGTACTTGAACAACCGTTAAAATGAAGTAAAATTAAAAAAAAGAAAATGTGTTATATGCATAGAATAGACCACTTATTTAGCCTCAAAAAAGAAGAAAATCATGTGAAATGGGACATGGATGAATCTGGAGGACATTATGCCAAATCAAATAAGCCAGTCACACAAAGAGAAATACTTTGTGATTCTACATGTATGAAGTCTCTAAAATAGTCAAACTCGTAGAAAAAGAGAGTAGCATGGTGGTTGTCAGGGATCAAGGGGAAGAGTTGCTATTCACTGGGTATATTTTACTTATAAACAATACGTTTATATCAGTTAAGACGAATAAGTTCTGTAGGTAAAACATCGTGCCTATACTTAACAATACTGTATTGGGCTCTGCAAAATTTGTTGAGGGTAGATCTGATGTTAAGTGTTCTTACCACAAAAATAAAAAATAATAAAATAGAAAATATGAACAGAATCTAGTCTGGGCTCTGAACAATCATTTGTTGCTTACTTACCCATGAGAACTATCACCACCTCCTCTATAGCTGTTGTCTACCTCATCCTTATTTCTAAATTCCTCTTATATATACATCTGTGTTTATGATCCACTTAGGAGCCTAGTTCTTTTTTGGACACACATTCAGGTACAACTTCAGCCATGTGTAGATTCATAGGCACCAAGTGAGTCATTTTGGCCAAAGCCATCACTGCCAGACATTGTCCTGAAAGTGATACCATCTTTTCTGAAATATAATTGCTTTCATTCTTTTCCACTTGCAGCTCACACATGATGGTATGCACTTCTGTCCTGAGCTCTATCTGTCCTGTGCCTGATCCCTGAACTGTGTCTGCCATCCCCCTACCACAGAGTCTTTGCAAACTACTAGGAGAGGTTGCTGTCAAGTTCTGCTCCATCCTGACTCTGTGTCCCTCTCCTGACACACTTGTAGGCTGTACTCTGCCCTTGAGACATTGATGATATTTGAGACTAATGCTTAGAATCTTGTCAGATCAAACAGCTGTGACCACATTTCCCAGGCCTGCTGCCTGGAATGCCACCTGATTTGCGTACTGGAGTCCCAATGGGCAACATACAGTTATACACCTTGCAATTTAGACCCCAAGGGTGGGGTTCTGTCTCCCTGCAAAAAGAATGATAATGATGAGAAAACTCACATGTATTGAGCGTTTATTATGTGTCAGAAACTGTGATAATGCACTTTATTTATGTGGATTATTGTGCTTAACCCTTACTTTATGATGGAGGTACCATTTTTATTTCAATTGACATATGGTGAAACTTAGTCCAGAAAGGTTAAGCCACTTGCTTGAGGTCCCATGTCTGGTAAGTGGTAGAAACAAGCACTCTGACTTCAGAGCTTGTGCCCCTCACTGGAAGGCTATCGTGCTCTTGTCACTCTCCCCTGGTGCTGGCATAGACTGCTGCCTGGTCTCCTGATAGAGGTGTCTCCTTGACAATGCACTCCACCCCAAACCCTTACACCCCCAACTCTAGACCCAGCTTTCCATCTGAGAGGTAAGGGCCACAGTAGGGATGTCTATTGGATTTTACTCAGTGGCAGTATTTATAGGTCTCGCTACCATCAATGTGTAGGATGAGAAGGAGAAGAGTAGACCAGATGTATGGTGACTATGCCTATAATCTAGGTAAGTGACAATGAGGGCAGCTGAAGCAGAGAAGGGGGTAGTCGTCAACAATACTGGAGTGCAGGATTTGGGATTTGGTGGTTGTCTGAAAGTGAGGCAGAGAGACCAGGCCGAGGTAATTTGGAGATTTGTTTTTTGAGCATGTGTGATTATAATGATGAACATGAATGGAAATTGTACAGTTAGGAGGAAGTGGAGCTGCTTTTTTCTTTTTGTACCTGTGGGAGATGTGCTGTTTAGAAGTACTGGAGAGGGATTTGGAAGAGTTTTTAGATGTAGCTAGAAGTAATCATCATTTCTCAGTATTACTGCATTTTCTCCTGTGCTGGAATTCATTCTTGGATATCAGCTGTATATAATTTTATGAGCTCCTCCCTTAAAGAGGGGGCTTAATAAGTAAAGAGTAAGTAAAGTAAGTAAAAAGAGGGCACTTAATAAGTGCCTTCTTACTAAAGGATCTCTTCTGTGGCCACATGCCTTCCTCTTTCCTTCTTTATCTACATCCTTTGTGATTGGATAATCAGGTCAATATCACCTGTGACAATATTCCAATAAGAATCGATAATACAGCCATCATTGTTGAATATTTACTATGTGCCAGGCACAATGACGGGCTCTTTCCACTCAGTAATTTCTACCTCCATTTTATAGTTGAGGAAACTTAAGATCAGAGTCACACACATAGCATATGTGATGCAAAGATGAAAGTGCAAATCATTCTGACTCCACACTATATTGTGGGGAATATTATTTTTAAAAACTCGTATTTCCTTCTTTTAATGAGTTCTAGTTATGGGCTCATGTGGATAATTTTTTCTGAATTTTTAAGACTCTGATCTTCTAGACATATCTCACACTGCACCACATTCCTTTTCTTGATAAATAAAGCTTCTATAAATATATAGTCACATTATCCCATGGATTCTATTACTTCAGTGTAGCCCTATCAATCAGAATTAGGTCTAGACTAAGAATACCACTCTCTGCTTCCAAACCTCCTAGGAAATGCAACTTTCAGGCAAGCCCACTAGAAACTTATCAGCTATCCTACTTTTAGCAAACACATCTAGGAGAAGTTAGCTCTTCATTATCAAGTGCTTCCTCTTTACAAAAAAATTATATAGTAATTAGCTTAGATAGCATCTTCCACATCTTCTTCCTGGTTTGGGGTCATATCCCTCAAACCAAAACTTGTACTTTTTAACTGAAAAAGAGAAAACAGCCCTGATGTCTAGGAGCTGGCCTGGCACTTGTAGTTGGGCCTTGTTGCCCTCCTGCTGAACACAAACAATTTCATAGAACACCAATATCAGACAAGGCCACTCTGGCCATGATGGACCAGGAAAGAACAAGGTCACTCCATCACTATGTCTGAAGACAAAAATACCAGGAACATTATCCAAACCACAAAATGACCAGATAGTCCCCCATCCTGGCTAATGTGCCTGAATACCATTCTTTCACAAGAACGTTCTTTCAGTGTTCTTTCACAGCTTTAGCCTTGCTTCACCTCTCTTATCTTCTAAACAATAATTATTAAAATACCCCAGCCCAAGAATATGATGTGTTGCTGAACATCAAGGTCAAGTTGGAGGCTGAGATTGCCACCTACCACCGCCTACTGGAAGAATAGGAGGACTTCAATCTTGTTGACACCCTAGAGACAGTCACTCCTTAAAAACCATCCAAAGGATTGTGGACAGCAAAGTGGTGTCTGAGGTCAACAACACCAAAGTTTTGAGGCATTAGAGGCATCAGAAGTGGGGCATCCCTTGGTGGGACAGGAGGCCAATAAAAAATTCAGACAACAACAAAAAAGAATGATTAGAATATGTATTTATTTTTTAAATAATTTTTTAAAGATTTTATTTATTAATTTTTAGAGAGAAGAGAAAGGGGGGAGAAAGAGAGGGAGAGAAACATCGATGTGTGGTTGCCTCTCCCACACCACCTACTGGGGATGTGGCTTGCAACTCAGGCATGTGCCCTGACTGGGAATCCAACCGAGAATTATTAAAATATTTAATCATAAAATTGCCCTCACTTCCAAAAAGCATCCAAAATTTGAGGATATTTTAGTGGTTGTGTGTAAAATTTCCAGTTTGTTCTGTTTCTATTCTCTGTGCCAAATTTTATAGATATATAAAGGCCAATAAGTATTAATGTATTCTGAGCTACAAAGAGAAAATTGTTACACATTTGAAGCTGTCATGTAGTAAGAGTTAAAATGATGACAAAAAATATTCTAAACAAGTTCTGTGAAGCTTTGTTCTATTTGTTTTTAAGTGGACCTAAATCTTAAGAACAAGAGGACAGCAAAATAATGATTTGCTAAAAGGATAAAAGAATCTGTTCTAAATCTGTTAGTGATGTAACACTCTGTGAATGACTCAAGTTAATAGCATCTTGAGTAATAGATACTTTTTCAATTACAATAATGCTAGGAAATAAATAGCATAAGTGAGAGTCAAATGGTCAGAGACACATGAATTGGACCAGTTGTTTGGCTGTTTGTTTTTTTATAACTAACTTTCAAAGGGGGAGAAAAATCTAACCAGTAATCTATTGATGGCCATTAATTTGAGTTTTTGTATTCTAGAGCTACTTAATCTTATTACAGATGCAATGTTTTGTTACTTCATCTCTGAGGAAGATTTTGTAGCACTCAGCCGTTTGTTCATAGTGAGTCATGCGGTACCCTTCTCTTCCTGCACAATTTTGTGTTGCCATGCTGTCATAGAAACTCTATTACCTTAGGGGTTGCTAACTATGTGTGATGCTACAATTTTATGCAGTGTAATTTCTCTGGGGGTTCTTCCTCTTGCCCTTTGCTGAGTTTGAAATAACCCCACTTTCACTGATCTTAAGCTGCACACAAGAATGACTGCAAATGCTACCCTTTTGGAGTATCAGTGTAGATATGCATTTTTATTTCAGCTTTAAGGGATTTAACATTTTTATTCCCCTTTTTTAAAGTGGCTCTCTGGCTACTTTTGCAAAATGTGGTTCCGAGAGCAAATGACTGAAATGTACAGGCCAGACTCATCTTTATGGACCCTCACACATAGAAAAGCAAAGATATGGATATGGAAGAAGAAAATGTTCGAAAAATTGTCATAAATCACAGAGCAAGGATATTGGGCTAACTTTGGCTTAAGTTTTGTTGTATTTTAAGGATAAATATGCACTTCTTTCCTTTAACACTAGTTATTTCTGCTGTGAACTTCTTTACTCGGAGTCTTTCCACCAGGTGCACAGGGTGAGGGTGGTCAAGAGTTATTGCTGTGATTAAGAGTATTCCTTGTGAACAGCTGCTTTTCTTATATTCTCACATATGCTCACTCCAACATTTGTGAGATAGGATAAAAGTTAGGTATTTTAGGTAAATTTATCCCTAAATGCCGCTCAATTAAAGGAAGGAAGGAAAGGAGGAAGAATGGAAGTAAAGAAGGGAGGAGGGAGAGGAGAAACAAGAAAGGGTGGAGGTGAGGAGAGAGGGATGGAGGAGCAGAGGAATAAAGGAGGGAGGGAAGGAAGGAAGGAGAGAGAGGAGTTACAAACTCCAAACACCACCAGGGGATTTTGTGTCAATGCAGATTCAGAATCAGTGGGCCTATGACCTGGGGGAGATTGGGACCTGCAGGCCCACTTTTCTTACAAGGTACCAGGTGGTGCTGATGTTGCTGGTCCAGAGATCACGCCTTGAATGAGGAAACCCTAAACTGAGAATACAGCCATCGTTTATGCCATTTACTTCCTCCATCACCCTCTTTCCCAGACCTGGACCTAGAGGTCTCTGGAGTCAGGCTCCGCTAGGAAAATATCTGAAAAACACAATTTCTATCATAGCATTGGGTATTTATTGTGTTCTGTCTCCCTGGATCATTGTACATGATGCATAGTCTAGTGTAGTCTTGGAGTCTAATAAAACTGGCTTCGAATTCTAATGCTATCACTCACTAACTATGTGATCATACATGAGTTATTTAATTTATCTAAGCCTTAATTTCCATGTTTGTAAAGTGGGAATGATAATCCTGACAACAACGGGACTTCTGTGGAGATTAAATGAGAAAATGTATATAAAATACTGAGCAAAGTTTCTGGCCCATAGTAAGTTTCACTAAATGGTAGCTATCAGGAAACATTTGAGCAGTACATAGTCTAGGTGAAAAAGATGTGGCCTTCTATTAATCAAATTGCTCAGGATATAGTTGCTTCTGTCACTTCTTTCTTATGAAAAAGAAAAATGAGTTAACCTCTATAAAGCTTAGTTTCCTGTATAAATGGACACAATAATCATAAACTCCTTATAAGGTTATTGTAAGAGTTGACAAAATGATATATATAAAATAATTAATGCTTTACCTGACACACAAAACTTTTTATGTATGAAGAAAATTATGTGATGTCTCTAAAAAGGGAGTTGAGGGAAAAGAGGAATTTGTTCAAAATAAGAAACACTGTAAAAGTATTTGGTCAGACACTGCCTGTGCCTGCAAGAGTAGAAGGAGAGGGCAGGCTGATTCCTCAGATCCTATGATGCTTCCAAATGCTCTGTGATAAATCAGTGTCCTGCCTTAATAAAAAGACACTGGTCGAAGGGGGAAAATATCCAATCCAGTGAGTTTTTTATCAGGCTAAATTTCTTCAATTTAAAGCATTGCCCTGTAAATGGAGAACACATCCTTTGGGGAGAGGGAAGAGCATTAAAATGTCTTTATTGTATGATAATGTGAGTGTATGGCAATTTTTAATGATGTTTTTCCTAGGCAAAATTAAACACAATTATTACTTACTCCTTTAATTTGACCGCCCTACCTATGAATTCTCAAAGTCTGGGAAAGTCAATGTTCTGTGGTTATCTAATCACCTGCTCTTTGCACTCACAGTGTAGCTACTGCATTGGGGGTCTCTGAGATGTTGTACCATGTGTATTATCAGAAGTGACTGTAGCCAGAGGCCATCATTTCCAATTGAAATGATGTTTTTTATTGTAGTTCATGGTTAAATCATATTCTGAATATCATATTGGCAACCTCCTTGCTGCTGAAAGGTTGTGCAGAGTTCACACCTCTGAAAAGCAGCTAGGTCTGGGAGAGCAGGGGGATGATACATCACTGTGATTTTCAGCAAACTGATCTGAGCCCAGAGTTTGGGCTCTTGTTACTATGACATACCTCTCTCCATTTCATCCTCTCTTTTTCACACTTGGGTTGCCAATCTTCCATGTGGGGCTGCTGGCTAAGACTCTCAATAAACTGAAAAAAGTTTAAGAATTCATGATAAGGTTTTTAATGGGACAGCCCTTTAGGCCTATAGGTCTGCAAAGAGAACCTTGTGGATATAAAAAAACAAATCCGAACATTGCTGGAAGAGGCTGGAGGACTGGATATTGCAAAAAGAAATACAGAGACTTCTGACTCTACCAGTTAAAACCCATAGTACTAATAACACGGGTGTTAAGAAAAAATGGACTGTTTTCCCTTTCTTCCCTCAAGCTTCATCTCCCCAACCCAAAACATACATCACACACACATATACACACTTCACCTAAGACAGTGTCAAAATTTTAAAGGAGATTATTTAACAATGTAACATTTTCAAGCACATTTAAAGTCAGTGCTAAGTAATTCTTGCATATTTTATCAAAAGTAGATAACTGGGGAAACTTTAAAACAGTTAATTACATTGCCTTAGAGAATCTAGATGATGTCCCCTTGTCAAGTATGTTGATGATCCAGCAGTCAGAAGTGAAAATCTTTGTTCGTTTTTATTAGTGAGAGTGTAGCACTGTTAGGAAACTAGATCTACAACTGAGAAAAGATATGTGACATCTCTTATATGTGTTCTCTTTTGAGGAATTCATGCCTCATCTCTCCATCATTGGCATAGCTAACTGAAAATTAATAGAAAATAAAATAATATTTAATCTTAATTTTCCACCAAATGGTATATTTATGTGGTCATTTATAATGATGTAATATAGATGCATTGATGATTTATAAGTTTAATTTCATGTTGGGGAGAAAGCCATGTCTAAATTCCTCTGTAGACACAAACACTCTTTTTAAAATTTACACTGATTTGGAAAAATAACTCTATTAACAAAGTTATAAAGTTAGGTGCAATTATTAAAAATTTGAGAACCCCATACTTACCTGGCAGGAGATATACCATGATCACAAAGGTGATTCTCCAAGGGTGAGGCTTACCCATTGCACTCCAGATGTGCTGATCCCTGCAATTCCCCTAAATGTGGGAAACTTGACCACATAATTTGTGGTAGTGGGGGACTGCATTCATGCTCTCCGCTGAAAAAAAAATAGAACTAAATAAAAATTTGAGGACCCTTTATAAGGAGGTCCCTGGATGAAAAATTAGTAATCCAAAATTGTATGGAAGCTGAATACACATGACCTACAGGCACACTCCCAACCCAGCAGGTTTAGTGCCTGAAGTCACCGTCTTGCAATTCTTAATAATTTACTTTTGTGTGCTTTGTGAGTAGTCTGATGGGACAACAAGAGCATGTGGGTGGATGTGTGGCTTGGAACAGCTAGTGGCCCAGCTGCTCCTTCCTCATGTCTTCTGGAGAGGGTGAGTTCTTGGCCACCTGCTCCCTGCCTCTGGCACTGCAAGACCCCTGGAACCCTAAGTATGGCAGTTACCTTCTTCCTTCTGCCCTTTGAAGGGGCACAACTCAGTGTGCAACTCAAAAGGGGCTTCATGTCCACTGCTGATTCAGGTGTCCAGTGCATCCTAGCAGAGAGTTTGTAGTCCTTTGGCTTTACCCATCTGCCGTGGATCAGGGTAGCCACACTTGAGAAGGAGAGATTGACTTCCAGACCCAGACGAGGGACCTGTATTTTCATTTCATACTGAGCCCCACAGATTATGTAGCTGTTTTTGATGTAGGATTGAGCATGGATAAAGCATGAGAAAGGAAGCTCTATAGATGGGCATAAAAGCACAGGACAAAATAACCCTGGCATCCACAGGGTTATGCCAGAGTCCCATCAATTGAGAGCAAAGACTTCATCCCTGACTGAGCACAATGTGGAGCATTTTCCCTAACAGTGACCTTGTCAGAGGAAGAGTCTGTTTCCTGGGAGAAGTGTGTTGAAATGAGCAAGCCTTCTTAGATTAAAAAAGGCATTTTTAGATTAGGCAAAATATTCTCAGGTAGTTTAAAATCTGTGTCTAAATTACTTCAATTTATTCTGATATATATCTCTTCATTTTAAGAATACCAACTCACAACTTACATAAATGCCAACTTGCATATATACACACATGCCAAGGCCCATAGGTGGACTGCAGAAGATACAAAATTGAGTTTAAAAGACTCTTTGCCTTGAAAAAACTTAAACTCTTGTAAACATAGCAGTATTTAGGAAAAATCCATACCCCAAAGCTCCCTATATGCCAACAATGTGTCATGGAATTTTGCCTATGTTTGATGACTCTCTCCTTTTTTATCTCTTTTTCAAAAGGAAACATTTATAGAAATTGAGACCTTTACTGGACTGGATATTACAGGACTTCAGCTCTTCTTTTATTAGATGGATGTAAAAACAATGATTAAAAAATTGTTGGAGGAAGACTGAGTGAAATTTTATAATAAATGTATTTAACGAGTCTTCTTATACCAATGTAGACTAAGTCTACATGTAGAACTCAAGCAAATATTTAATAATTTTGGTAAATATTACAAAAACATTTTCAGATAATCAAGTCCAAATAAGAGATTTGTAGGGTTTCTTATTATGCTTTATCTAGACATCCCAAATCTCACTTTGACTTTTCATGCAATCTGTGAAGCCTTTAAATAAAGATCAGCAATTAGAACCACTTAGGACCTAGACCCCTCACACAGAGAAAACTAGACTTCCCTCCACCAGAGGCTTGGTAAGTTACCTGCTAGAAGAAGAAAAGAATCCATTTTGCATAATTAATGTAATCAGACATTCCCTGTTCTCCAGACCTCAGTAAATGAAGTTACAAGTACTTGACAAGAAAACTTGAAAAAATATACAAACCCTTATGTGAATAAATGAATGTTTGATTTTCAAGTGTGGTTAATTACTTTAGAGTCTCCACTTCCACAACTCCTGTATAGTGTCCTGTACATAAATATGTGTGTGACCAGTGTCATAAAGAACTTCCCACTGGCAATAAAATTTGACAAACATTGGCCATGTCTCTGAAAAGACTTTTATAGACATCTTCACTAAATGCCAAGTCCCTCCTTGGCATTTAGTAATCTTGAAGAAATTGAAAGAAAGAGAAGTTTAATTGAGATGGGCCTTCTGCTCTGCTTAGTTGGGTTCACATGCCCAACATAAAATAATGGGTTCAACTGTCCATCTTATAATACGCAACCTTTGCATCACCTTACTCACTGGTGAAAACCACAAATAATGAGTAAGAAAGGTATGGATACCAGGAAAAGCTGAGGGATCCCTGTAATATTCATGTGATTATGTTTGTGCCAATGTATAGAGGACAGATACCCAAAAGCTCTCTGCAGAACATGAGTCATTAAAAATGCATCAGTAATTAACAAGAGAATATGGTGCATTGAATGGGCTGACATGGCCACCACATGGGAGAAGGTACAAATGGTTTATTTGGGGTAAGCAATTCATATTTGCAATACTGTTTCCTTCTCAATGCCTTGGCCATTGAATCTTCTTTGCAAAAGTAATGGGATAATGCTCCAGAAAGGAGTATACCCTCTCAAGATTAAAAATGTTTTGTTCGTTTCTTAAAATGACTTATTTGGAAGTCAACTCCAAAATGGGGGGAGGGTAGGATTTAAAACTCTATACTAGAGCACACATCTATCATACTTCAGAATAGCTAAACAATGCTGAGCCTAGTTTGCCTTAGTTAACGAAAAACCATTATACCAAAAAATAAAAAATAAAAAAGTAACTTGCTATGAGGAACAAGTGATGGTCTCTCAGGAGCTCTTGACATTGAGTTAGGTGGAGAAGGCGCAACTTGTGAGGCTCTGTCCTCAGAAGGGCACTGAAGGGAGGCGTCCAGGGCCTCACAACCACCACTCTTGGTTCTGCAGGTAAGTTCAGTCTCTCCAGAGCAGAGTGGTCTGTAGGCGGCTTTGCAGGTTTCAGATGTGAGATCAACACTGGAAGGATGGTGTTGAATAAACCAATGCCCTGACAAGCAAATATTTTAACAATTAAAATAAGTTTTAGCCTAGTTTACCAGCCAAACTCCTAATCCATCTTCCAGTACCTTCACAAGATTCCCTGTATTTGCAGAGAACTAACTCCTATTATATAGCTATTTCAAATTTTATATTGTGATACATCTAGAATCACTTTTTATACTCCTTGAATTAACAGAGAACAAATCTAATTACAAAATAGGTATATCTGAGATGATTCTTCTCCTCACTAAGCTATTTAAGCTATAAATCCCCCAGGATTATGATGGAAAAATGTTCCAGGTAAAAAAACTTGGAAAGCCAAGCAGGTAATGCTAGCTGATGACCCATCAGCTGCTCATAAAACTAATTGAATATGCATCTTTGTGTAAAGTGGGTTCCGACTTGCCCCAGCAGGCTAAGCCATTATTTTCTCTCATGATCTTCAATCACTGGTGGAATTTTATAAAGCATACATGTGAGCCACCCCTTAGATGATCTGTTAGTAGCCTCATGAGAGATGTGAACCTCTGTGTTCAAGAATCTCTGCGGACCATTCTGATTCACAGGCCTGGGTAAGAACTACTGGTCTAAGCCAGGGTCTGTGTGAGAATTTGGAAGCCATTTGGCAGTGTCTTTATGTTATTTTTTTAATCATGCTTCCTATAAAGGAAGCATTGTATATGAACATCTCACTTTGTAGGCTCCTAAAGGCCCAACTATTTAGTTCCTTTCCCAATATTCATCAAACAGTACAGAATGTGCAGGTAGAGTGGTGTGTAAGGGAATGTGCATTTGTACACATAGGGACAGGACAATATTATAGGCAAATTAAATAATATTAAGTATGATATTAAATACAAAATAAATCTTTTTAAATAAGAATAGTCAAGAGAAATAGCAGATATGTGACAAGTATGCATTGTTCTAAAAATTTCCTTATTTTCTCATTCAATCTTCACAACAGCAACCCTATGAGGAAGGTACTGTTATTTTCCCAGACTTTTATAAGAGGAGGCTAGTACATAAAGAAAAGGGAAAACAAGACCAAGTTCACATAAGTAGTGAAGTGGCAGATCTAAATTTAAATATGGCAAAGTTTAAAATTTAAGAGTCCTTACTTTTAAACTGTATATCAAACTGCTTTTAATATCTAAATTGAAATTGACATAGAATTTGGCTATAAACTCATAATTTAAAGATATTTCCAAGGTTTATACCAAACAGCAGTAAATAGGTGGATGTCAATACCTCTCTTGAAGGAATTATACTACTCCCAAATTAAAAGCCAAGCCTCTGTTCCTATTGGGTGATTGTTCAATTGACATGAGTGAAATGCCTACAGTAGGCCTGGGCACAAGTGGTGAACTAGTGAAAACAATCCCTGCCCTACTGGAGTTCACAGTTGCTGCCTGAAAAACACTGACTCTTAAATTCAGAACAAAACGCAGAGAACTTTCTGGACATTCTGGGTCTCCAGAGAGGTAACTTTTTTCCTAGGATCCTGGTCAGGAGGAAGGTACCCAACCCATTTTAAGTTCATATTTTCATGTCTGTGCCCAGGGAAATAGCTAACCTCAAATTCTTTGCTAACATAGGCTAAGCACTGCTTCAAATCTCTCTGAAACCCTTAGCCATGTCATTTATTCATCCAACTGTTGGATTCTTCCACTGGCTCTGGGAAGATCCCTGATTTGGGAGATGCCTTACAACCAGATAGATTAGTTTACGTTACTACAAAGTTAAGCGTGACACATGTTTTGGGGGCAAATGGAGATGTGCATTAAAAAAAAACATTATTTTTTGATCCAGGCAGGAAAGCATACATAATCTCCTCTAGAGCCTGTGAAAGACATCATTTTACACATAAAATTATGTGCAATTGCCCCATACTGCACTAAACATGGTTTTTGAAAATAACAAGCCTTAAAACAAGCTGTTGTATGCTGGTGAGGGCCTCCAGCAACAGAGAATAAAATATAAGCAAATGTGATCTGTGTAAAGTTATGGGTAACAGACACACACTCTTGTTGACACAGTGCCTGTATAGGACAAATCCTAAACTTTACAATGGGATGTCATCAGGAACAGAGTACAAAATGTGTATGGTACTCATGAAAGAAACATGAAACTGAAGGGCCTGGCATAGTATAATTTTTTAAAAAATTAAGGTATATATTTTTTAATTGTGTAAAGGGTTTTTCTCTTTTTCTATGCATTGTAAAACTCTCCTTTCATAATCTGGTGTAAACATCCATACCTGGCAACTATGGGGAAGCAAATAAATTTTTAAAACATCTTAAAAAACTACACTAGGTGTTTAGCCATTTGAAAATTTACCTAGTCTGAATATTTAACCAAAAGCATCACTTGGACCTGGCTAGTTCTATAAAAGGACATAAAACTCTGCTGACAATTTTAAGGTAAAAATAGGACTTGGGTATATGAGAAGAGAAGTGGTGAGATTTAAAATGCCTAATATAGCTCCCAGTTTAAAGTGCCCTGCTATACAAGCACAATAAGTAAATCATATACAACAAATTTAGAAGAAGGGTCTCTTGCACATTATGGGAAAATTGTTGGCATCTTATAATGGGTCATCTTATCCTTGTTATTAAATGACAGAAATCATTAAAATGCCAAACATATTTTGACAGAATTCGCTTTATAAAATGTCAGCAAGTCTGTGTTTTTATTAGTTTGTTCAAAATCAATTTAGAAATTTCAATAGAATGCTTGTAAGTATTCCCCAAGCAATGTCTATTCCTGACTTTCTGCACACAAAAAAATTACAAATTAATCAGATTTTCAGATTTCTGCATAATGGCTTTGCACATTTATTGCTTAATCCCATTATAAAATGCCATTATGATTGACACATCGCAGTGGAGATAGAAGCCAATTGAATAATGTGTAGCAGTCAATTTTATTTGTAGCTTAATGTGCTGAAGTATTTTTCCCACATTTCCATTATTTATAAGTCTGTCCCTTTGGAGAATATATAGAAGAATTTGTTTTAAATGAGCCAATAATACCTTCTTTAAAATTTATAAGTGTGAAAGAATCATATCTTTTTTCTTTGTCTTCCATGGCATGCCAGTAAACAGAGTTATCTTCCACATGCTATTCATAGGACAAATATCAGGAAAGAGAGTCTTGTTAAGGATGGCTTGGAATTGGATTTCAACCACCAAGAAAATAAAAACGACAAACGAAAACTCTTTAAAAATTGCTCTTAGCTCTATTTGTTTGTTTATTCATGTATTTACTGTTATTGCCACTATCTTACCTGTTATGCTTTATCCTGAAACAAAGCACATAAGCCCACACAAAGAAACTATAATGTTTAAGAAGGCTTGAAAGCTCTGCTATTTTTGGTGCCATTTCATTTGTCATGCTTTGGTGTTCAACAGGATTTCAGCAAAGGAAATAAGTTGTATTCTAAGGTTAGCATAGTGGGGCTCCCTGGAGGTAATGTGGGCTTCCTATTGTTTCATTTAGCACCCAGGAAGTTTGCTCAAAGAGTTCTATATTCTTTTTTAGGTCATCACGTAAGATGACATTGAAAAAGGCTTTGTTTTTAGGAAAACACATTCATAAGATTCATTGTCTGAAGGGTGTCTGGAGAAGGGCTTAAGCATATGATAACATAGTTGTACTTGATCATGTCTGAGATCACACTTCCTCTGGCTTTGGGAAATCAGATATCCCAAATCTGTAGCCTACCTATGCATAAAGGGTGCAGTTTCCCACACAAATGGTGCATTGGTGTATCCCATGGAAACTGATATATAGTACAATATAGGTATTAGCATTACTGATGATAGTATCATTTTCCCTGCAGTCATAGCCTACTACCTGCTGGAATGCCTTTGGCCATCTTGAATGTCATTAGCAAAATTTACGCAGTTGATAAGTGATTTGAACACTGGATAAGTGATTTGAACATTGGAGCTTTGATAAATTACTCTGGCATATCATCTGTGCCTTAATGATATGTGATGTATAGGCTGGGTTGTATGTTAAAGGAGTACCTCTCTTTTGAATTTCAGGGGCCAGAGGAAACCTGACACTATCAGACCCAAGCACTCCTGATCAACACCAGGCCAGTCAGACTCACCCCCCATTCCCAGTTGGGCCACAGGTCAGTATCTCTCAACTGCTTTCCATTAGGCTGCATAAAGGATGATTTAATCATGTAAAGAACCAAATAAATAATAATGAGTTCAATCCAATTAACTCTAACAGAGAAAAGATGGGGATAAATATCAGTATGGGAAGCTGTCTGACTACATATTTATTAAATGCCATCAAGAAAAAATGTGTTTGCAGAACTTTTCTCTTTTTTTACAGAAAAAAATTGGTTTTAATCATTTGGAATCCTGTTTTTTTTTCTTTTTTCTTCTTAAGACCTACTACAACACTGCTATTGGTTGCCATGTAATTTTCTAGAAAGTATAACTTTAATGACTGGATTGTGAAGAAAATTAAGTTATTTCAGCCTTACTATAGGCACTTTTGAAATATAAGATGTGATTTAATACAAAAAGTTAATGCAATTTTAATGTAAGTTCAGCTTATTGGGTTTGACAATATTGTACATCACATATAGCCTCTGCATTAATAAAGAAAATATTCATTATTTTTTAAAGTCTAATATTTGTTTTTCACAGCCCAGTGTGGTTATGTGAAGATACAGAACACAATCACAAAAGGCTAGGCTTATTTTTTCCTTTTTACCTCTGTCATTCAGTGTGAAGCTTTCAGAGTTCACCCTAATTTTATGGAAAATGAAGCTGATATTTAAGCTTTTCTCTCTCTTTTGCTGTCATTTTTATTCCTAGAAAATTCTTACTTCTCTGCACTCTGAGGGCTCACCAGTTCAAGGCTTGAAAACCCAAGTTTAGAGCTTGGGTTGGTCTTGACTTTCTTGTTTCAGAGCCAGCAAGTCCCTGAATGGCCTCAAATCCCAATGTGCATCTTGGTTGCCAAGGGCTGGAGGACAGAAATCTTGGGGAGATATGAACTCTCTTATGGAAGCCCAGAGAAAGTTTACTGGGAATCTCAGCAATCAGCTTTTTCTGGTTGTGCCCTTTCTGATTTCATGCTTATCACACTGTGTATGTGTGTAAACTTACCAGGGGTAGTATACTCTAAGGCTTCCAGACTATATGCACTGCACAGCAGACCCAGACGGTGAGAGGTGATGGACACCATGACAAACTGGAGAGTGTGTGCCTGACTTTAAGTCTGTAAATTCCATTTTGAAAAATGTTATAGGCCAAAACTCCCAAATCTGTGGCCTGTATATAGTCTGAGGACTATCCACTTCCCTGCTATCTTGAATTACTTTCTTCACTAATATAACACCAGCCATTTAAGGATAAGTTTATAACTTTGTATTTATTTTTTAAAAATATATTTATTTTTGTGCTTCAGAGTACTTTTAAAAAAGTACAATTATTCTGGGTGAGTTTTGCAAAATCTGGCAAAATATATTAGGAGTTAGGCCCACAGAGCCTAGAGAATGGTTCTATAAAACTAGGCTGCATGGAGTCCTTCAGAGGGCTTCCAAGAAGGAACCTTGAAGGAAGACAGTAGGAAATGACCAGAGAGTGGACTCAAATCTCCTCCATCCCATTCTGCAAATAAAGCAGCCCCATTTCTCTAAATCTTCTCCATGAATTAAGAAGGTGTGATTGGAAAGAGGTGCAATGTTGGCTCTGGAGCAGCCTATCTGGACTTGAGCCCCCTACCCCCACTAGACATGGGATTTGGGGCAAGTTACTAACCTCTCTGTATTTCAGCGATGGGATAACAGTTAATACACATACAGTGCACCAGAATGGTACTTGGCTGTTAGACACTGGGCTTTATACTCTGCCTATATTGAATTACTGTTTACTTTATAGAATAATGCTGCATTAACACCAAAAATTTGAAACCCTTACATAAGAGTTTTATATTGGTTTGTCTAAAAAAAAAGGACATGGTTCACAAAGCTCCCACAAGGGTGCAGTGGAAGTCCCGGATCATCTGGCCTGGCCAGAGCAGGAACCCTACCTGTGTCACCCTACCTGTGTCACCCTGGTAAAGAGCACTCTCCAGCTCAAATTTGTCTGGTGCCCAAAGTATATATACCTATAAGACTGCCTTTCCATGTCAAGCAATGACAATTGGCTAAATAGTGGACATAAATGTATATTTTTAATGTTGTTTTAACTGGACATAGAATGTTACAGTTATAACAAAGGAAATATTTAAAACATTTTATAACTTATTCACATTAAATATTTTTGGTTTTCTCAAAATTTTTTTTATATCTTGTCATTATACATATACAAGATAATTTTCCAATTTAACAATGATTTCATTATAGTTGCTTAATCATTTTCCATTTTATTTCATGTATTCTTATAAACTTTTCTATTTTTCTAAAAATATATCAAAATGATTCATTTTAAAAACTATGTAATATCTTATCAAACTAGTACTCTAACAGTTTGTCAGCATTTATGTATTTTAATATGTAATGCATACTTTCATGCATTTATCTTTTTTCTGTTTAAATTTTATCTTCAGCCTATATCCTAGGAGTATATTCTAAGTCAAAATGGGATGAATATTTTTGTAGCTATTGATGTGGATCTTCCAAAAGGCTACGGCAGGGTACATGTACTAAATCCACATAATGTTGTCACTATAGATTTACCAGCACTGAGGAAATCTTTCATATTACTTTTGCTAATTTAATAGATGAGAACAGAATTTAATTGCTATTTTTGAAACAAAAAAAAATTCTGCAGATCCCAATGAATTCTTTCTAGAACAACACAGAATAAATTAGCAGAGAGTTTCAAAACTGTAAGGATAGAATAAAATAAAACTGCATTGGAAAAATAACATATAAGTGTAAGGCACTATTTTTAAAGGTATTTGAACTCCTTAGAGGATGTTAGGACCAAATGGAATTTTCCAAAAATGTAAGTAAAAGGCTATTTCCATTTTTTTTCTATCAATCTGTTTTTTTTTTTCTGAACTAGAGTATGTTTCTTTACTACTTGCCCAGGAACTTTATTGACCCTGCATAAATACAAGAAAAAAATGCTCTAAGGCCTGTATCTTGATTCTACTGAAAAGTGAGCTGGGATTATCTGTTTCTGTGCAGCCACTTCTGACAGCACAGCAGTTAGCCTCTGCTGTCACTGGCGTGATGCCAGGAGGCACACCAGCCCTCAACCAACCTATCCTCATCCCCTTCAACATGGCCGGACAGCTAGGAGGGCAACAAGGACTGGTCCTCACACTGCCTACTGCAAATCTCACCAATATCCAAGGGCTGGTAGCAGCAGCTGCAGCCGGAGGCATTATGACTCTGCCATTGCAAAATCTACAAGGTAAGTCATTGTGTCTGTGTGCCACATAGGGCTCTGTCCACTGGCCAGTTTTTTCTGCAGTGAACAAGTACCCCCAATGTTAAATGTGGTTCAGAGCTGCTTCCACCATAAAGAACATAGAAACTTTATGTAGGAAGCAACGTTTCAAATTGTCTTGGGAATCCTTAGCTTGCTCAAGCCCTGGGCTTTAGCAGTCCTTATTTCCTAAAATCAATTTCAGGTACTCTGGAAGCATTTATGAGAAATCATCATCAAAAACTTACATGTAAAATTATTATGCTGTTACTTGAGGACCTGAATTACAATCTCATGAGTTCTTCAATTTAGCCATCTTCAATAAAAGGTTAGATATGACTGGTTTGTGCATGAAGTGGTGGAAACATCTCAAAAAGGAATCAATTGGCATAATTAGTTTAAGTACTATTGTGTTTACTAAGTATATTTCAGTTATAATTATTCAACAAAATTATATTATTTGAAATAATAGTTTATTATGAGAAAAATAGACTCAACTATTGAGCCTTTCTGTTACATGAGCATATAGCAAGAGTTGAATTTTAACTTTATTCAAAAAGGGTAGTTCCTTTGACATTATGAAAGCTCTGACTTTTCTTTAAGAGATTTGGTAACACTAACTGATAAACTTGTTTACAAGAGACTCCTTGAGAGAAAATATTTTATGATAGAAAATGACTTGAATATAATTAAGATACTTAATAAAGAGTAAACAAATTTATTTTGGATTAGGCAAAGGTGTTTATTGATATAAATGTTAGTGACTAAATTTCTTTCTGTAGGGTGGGAGTTTTGTTGGATATGTTTTCAGAACAACCATATAAAGTACATTTTTAGTTGATCAAATGTCAGGGTTCCTAATAACCTACTAAATTGTTCAGAGCATCAGTCCACAGATTAAGAAATAGACCAAGTGAAAACTGATTAACTCTTGACTCAAACTTCTTAACATACTATTACCCCATCCACTAATACCCCATCCACTGTTGCCACTTCTTGACTTTTACTTTAATGTTTAAAACAGTCTCTCTTCTATCACTAAATTGTGCCAAGAAAACCACCATTCATAAATCATGCATGCCCAGGACACATTAATGCACAAATTTTGCTTGTTTCAAATTTGAGAGTGCCTGGGAAGTCAGGATCTCAAGATTAAGCAAATATGGCAGGAATGAACAAAGTGAAAGCAAAAGCAACACAGTGTAGGGAGAGACTTTTTAATGTAGGTGGATGATGAAATCTTAATGAAGAAATGGGCATTATCGAAATGCAGTCTTCCATTTGGAACATTTGCACTTATGGGAATATTGGATATTATAAATAAACATAAGCCTGTGGGGTAGGTCATGAATTACGCCTGCTTGGTTAAAATGGGCACCAAAGTCAGAGTCCAAAAAACTGGGCTTGTTATATATTTATTACAGTTCAGTATTCTTAGGGCTTTATTACTGTGTTATTTTAAGGGTTCAGAATTAGTTACTGGTCCAGCATGAACTTCCAAACTTGCATCAAGTTTCTCTCTCTTTCTCTCAATATAAAATTTAGTATAAGTTTGTAGTTTGAAATTTGGTTCTTTTTGGTATCTTTGGTTTCATAAAATAATCCTAAAGTTTAGCTCTTTTTATCTCTTGGTGCTTCTCACATAATTTCCCTATGGCCTCATCATCAGAGGTGTATTGGAATTGATGGCCAAGATCTTGTCTACTGTACAAGCAGTAAGGGAACATGTATCTTTATTTCCATCTTTGAAATTTCGGTGATGTTGGGTGGGGAGCCAAGGTCACTCAAATGAAACATGCCCAGTTGCAAGTCAGACAGTTACAGGAAAACTTTCTAGTTAGTCTGAGTACTCCAGCCCCTCCCCAACATTCTTTTCTTTAAAATCCTTATGAATGAATCTTAATTTCTAAAACACTGTCAGGATCCAAGAAAGTTCTGTCTTCCAATTTTCTTTGGCCTTTCTGTTCCTTTCATACCTTTCCACATAATTTCTTCATTACCCAGACCTCACTAGTCTAAGAAATGACCAGCCATCCTGGTGTCCTGGGTCTGGGGTTTCTCTGGGGACATAGGACTTTTACTGTGAAACCAGGAAGGTCCCAAGCAAACCAAAAAGAGTTGGTCACCATGCAAGGAATCCAAGGGCAGTAAGAACAGTAATAGTGAAATGTCTAACATCTCCAAGATGCCCAAGATCAGTGTCTACCCCCTGAAGGTCAGTGCCAGTCAATCACTTTGTCAGCCCAGTGGTGATCTCACCACCTTTAGGAACCCACAGGCCCTGACAATCCTCTTTCAAGGGCACCAGTCTTATAAATGGGCTACACAATACCTCAGAAAGAGTCCTTAGACACATTTATATAGTCAACAGGGTAGACTGCTCTGCCCACCCCTAGGCAATGAGCACAATAACCGTAGCCTCAGGCTTATACGAGTCTTTGGAAACAACCAGTAAGTCTGTCTGCCTCTAATAGATGCCAAAACTTACCAGGTGGTTTCATAAGACAGATTTGATGGGTCAGTGTGAGGGGAGGGATTTAAGTGTTAAACCCTTAGTCTGCAGTAGGGCTTGCTTCCATATGGCAGGCTTACTTATGGATGGTTTCCCTTTCCTCGTTGTGAAAAGTTAAGGTTTTATTCATGAAACAAGTTGGCCAGGTGGAATTGTCTCTGCCTATTCACCAAATTTTTGCCTAGCCCTCCAACCAGTCTGTTCTTCTAACACAAAAGCAACAAATTTCCTAAGAGAAAAAAAATACTGACATCAGTTTTTTAATGGTTTAGAGCTCAGGAATATGTTTTCAAGTATTTTCCTCTTCACTAAAGAGATTCAGAGCTGGTTCATTTATGGTCCCTTGATAGGGACATGAAATAGCCCTCAGAGCCTTGGAAGTCATGATTCATGCATGTATTCTAATGAGTACTAATGGCATGATGTTACACAGGTAGCTGTCTTGGCTCAGGCAGCAAGTGGTCTATTTCAATCTCTTCTAAGCATGGTCCCAAGATCAGCGGCATCAGCATCTTATGGGAGCTTATTAAAAATGCAGACTCAGACTCCACCCCAGATCCACTGAACAGAGTCTTCATTTTTAAAAGATTCCCAGGTGATTCTTTCTTTTAATTTTTTTATTAAATTATTGTTCAAGTGCAGTTGTCTCTGTATATACACAAAAGTTTAATAAAGCCTTGTCTGGTGAGCTTTTTCAAAAATTTTTTGGCATCTCTGCCACTATTTCTGAATTCTGAGAATCTCAGAGTAATGGGGACCAGTATGATTGTGATAAGTGTCCTCATTAATTTTCCTCCTGTCCCTCACCACCCCAGGCCTCTAAATGAGGGTAATGATTGAAAATAATCATTTATTTGGGAATATTTTAGCTTCTGTTAGGACACTGATGTCCCCAAGACTAATAGGTGTTCTCTTGCATAATTGAAGCATTATTGAAACCATTGCTGTAAGATTTTATGCATCAAAAGCTTTTCATTGTTGAGAGAGAAAACCCATCTGCATGGCCTGTGACTGTTTGCCCATCTCATATCCTCCCATGCAAGAAAGAGATGCACTCCCGTTTCATCAATGGTAGGATCTTTTTGTAAGGAAACAGATGGGAATAAGAAGTTAAAAATCTTACAGAATTTTGGGAATAACCCTGCAGCCTGGCCTCAGGGTTGGTGGAATGAGATTTGGGGATAAGATAATCCAGTGAACCAATGGGCTGCAAGCTGCATCATTCTCCCCTCTGAGCAGGAGGATCCTGACCTCCTAACCCAGGATGACTAATAACCTGTACCCTCTCTTCCTGCTCCTCCTCTTGCCTATCCTCTACTGCATTGGCTGACATTTTGGCTAACTCATCATTCTGGGTCACTCATGTCCCATTTTATCTGCTCAGAGTACATACATCTTTCCAAATCATGCACCTCTAGGAGATCTACAGTGTTATCTCTACCTCCACACCTCTATCTTTACATCTCCATCTTTATCCCTATCTCCACATTTGTCTAAAATCCAAATTCCCCAAAACTGAAGTCCTTGTTGGGCTGAGTCTTTTCATTCTAAGCTACTTCATCAGTCACTTGCTAGACTAGAGGGTGACTGCCTTATGTTGAAGTGTCCAACCCTGTCCAATAGCTGCAATGTGGGTGGGAGAGGGAAGCCTGGATAATGTGGTTTGGAACACAGGAAACATGTTTACAAAACATGGTAAGCCCTCCCTCAAAAGTAGAGAGGGCTCTGAGCAGGATGTGTGTTGGCCTGTCCACTGAAATTACCTATAGACCTGTAAGGATCTCCTATGGGCATGGATTGAGATCGAGACAAACTCTCAACCCAGAGATGCCAAAGGTGGGGTCTAGGTTCTGAATATTTTAAGAGAAGTCCTTAAGAGTTCTGGTTTGAATTCAAGCCCAGAAATGCTCTAAAGTCAGATAAGACCAAGAAATGAGGTGGGTGAAGTTCGTGTTGTCTTCTGTCTTTTGAGATTCCTTTTCCCTTCCATGTACCTCCCACTATCACTACAGGTCCCTCCATTTTTCTGCTTTGTGCTCATAAGGATTTGGTTTTAAGTGACTGTAACCAAATCCACACCTGTAAAATAAGACTAATAATGCTGATAAACCTCAGAGAAAGAAAATGAGTAAATTTGCTCTGTCACATACTTTACAAACTTTTTAAAAAATCAGTGTTTTTTATTTTACTTATTATTTTTAAATATAGTAGCTGTGCTAAAAATGTAATTTGCATTTGTTTTAGTATGGGAATTGGATGATTATTTGACATGGTAAAATAAAGTCCTCTTTATGAAACTCATACAACTGTACTAGATTTTTGCTTTTTTAGGTCTGAGCAGAAATATATATAATTACAACCTCAACACATGATGATAAGTAGCAAAGGGGTTAGTGGGGCAGCAGAGGTGGGTCTGCATTTAGAATACATAATTCAGGTTCTGTATGGTGACTTGTTCTCACCATACAGGCCAGGTTGGGTAACCCTCTAATCACTGTGGTCAACATAAATGGAGAATATAAATGCACTACATAGAAGATTTATATCAAACTATGGACATTTCAGTTAACTCCACCATAACATTTAAATTAATAACCAAAAGCATATTAGAGCGTGCTGTTTAATCTGACTATGGAAAAACAATTAGATTTAAAACAAGTTAAAACTCAAGGCCATGGATATTTTTTCTGTTCCTACCATTGGCAAGAAACCTTTCCTGGTTTGCTTTGACTCTCCAAATTAAAGGTTGTACCAAGTAAAGTATGTGGGAATAGTTTTGAGGTTAGGAATTTCATGTGCAAGTTATATTTTATTTTCTTTTCAATTTGTTTTTGTTGTTGGTTTAATTAAGGTGTTATTTACATACAATGAAATAGATGACTCTTAAGTGCTCAGCTCAATGAGTTTTGATAATTGTACATACCTCTGCAACCTCCATCCACTGCAATTTATAGATAAAACATTTAATTATCTCCAAAAGTTTCCCTTGTGTCCCTTTGCAGTCAATCTCCTCCCTCCAATGGGACTACCCTGATCTGCTTTCTGTCACTATCCCTCAGTTTTATCTGTTCTGGAACTTCATATAAATGGGTTCATACAGTGCATATTCTTTCATGTCTGGCTTTTCTTTCTTGGCATTGTCTTTGTGATTTATTCATGTTGTTGTGTAGATCTGTAGTTTCTTTCATTTTCAAGTAGTGTTCCTCCATAAGAATATGCCACAGTTTGTTTATCCATAGCCATTCCTGTGTCCTAGTAGGCAGACATTGTGAAGGTCCTCTTGCCTGGGAACAGGGAGAAGGTCTTCTATTGAGCATCACTGCAGAAGATCCTTGGCCATTCTTTTCCTGGGCGTGTGGCTACACTGCTGGGAGATTCTTCCCAGTTCATTATCTTCCTTAGCCATATCTGAAGACAAAGTTGAGGAATATACCATTCTTTGTAGGCTTTCTCTGCCCATGAATGCCTTATGGAAGCTTGGGGACCAGCAATTGCTTAAAGTTTTCAGCAGTTCAAGACTTGTAGCTCCTTTGGGAATCTTGTTCTCTGAGAAATCAAGAATGCTTCTGATCTTTCACTTTGAGTTGGTTTCATGTGCCAAAGGTTCTTCCAAGATACACATTCTCAGTGTAATTTATATTGCTTTCTCACCTCCGCACCTCTTTCAGTTCAGTCGGTCTTGGTGTGAGGGCATCTGGCCTCTTTGGTGTTCTTTGAATACGCTCTTACCCAAGAAACTTCACCCTAGTTGTTGCTTCTGCCTGAAGCACTTTTCCCCCAGAAAGCAGCAAACCTACTATCTTCCATGCAATTGTCCAGTACTTCTGTTCTCCCTCACCTGCTTTCCTTTATTTCTTTTTTACATAACACATATTACCTTCTACGTAGCCTTAAAATCTCAAAAATGGTTGAGGGTTTTTTTTTCCTTCTTTCTTTTTAAACACTTTGGGTCATGCTTACTAGTGTAGCCATGTAGAACAGTGGAGGCTGTATTGTGATGCATGGCTGCCTTCCTGTGGAGGAGCATTTCTCATGTAATGTATTGATCATAGGTATTGTTTCTGTCTGGCCCTGCCTCTAGGATGTAAGCCCCATGACAGGCATCTTTGTTGGTTTGGTGATGTTATCCAAGCCCTAGAGCAGTGCCTGGCTCACAATAGGTGCTCAGGAATAAATGAATTGATGGAGGGATGGAGGGTGGATGCATGGATAGGTAGATAGATAAATGAATTTTGAAGAATTAGTATGAGTTAATCAAGTGAAGAGAAGTCAAGGGGACATTCAATGTAGAGACAAAAGAATGAAGAACATAAAGTCTACAGAGTTCTGTGGACAGCTTTGGTTGTTGTTGAAGTGAAGATTAAGGACTTTGAGGTGGCAAGCAAAGAGGAGCAGGAAGGGGTCACACAGGAGGGCCTTCTCGGCCTTTGCTGTGCATGCTAAGTGGCCGTGACATGGCCTGATGTGTTAGAGACCAATGTACTTGAGGACAATGCAATTATGGCATATTTGCATAGATATACACTTGTGTTTATTTAATTGTACTTCTGTAATTCTAAGAGTTTGAAACACCTTGTAATATAAGTATGAAAGAACAAATGTTGTTTATTAGAGAGAAAAAAACCTAGACAAAGGTTTGGAACCAGAGGAAAAATCAAAAGGGCAGACACATCATGTTACATAGTTCTAATTATCTGATAGTAAAAAGAATCATATCAGCTTAACAAGAAATAGGCTTATTTATTTTTATTTTTTGTTTTTTACTAATTTCATTCATTTACTCAACAAATACTGATTTTTCATAGTGTACTAGGCCATGACCTTGACTTAGAATACAGAGATCCCTTGAAGGCACTTCTCTACTAGTCCAGGGATTAATGTAGATGGAAAGGATAAGGGTGGCAAGAAGGGGACACAATGTATTTTGTACAGGGTCATCAGTATCAGTCTCTTCACTGGACAAAGACCAAGGGAACACAAGGGACCTGGGAAGAGTGTCCCATGAAGAATACCTAAGTGCTAGGAAAAGTTGACTGCAGATTGTCAGTAAGGAAACACTGAACAACCTGATGGACAGATGTTTGTATCTTTAGCTTTCACTAGGTTATGCTCCAGTTACAAATATGGACAATTCTCACTAAGATATAACAAAGGCTTATTTATTTCATAATATATGCTGGCTGCCGGTCAGCCATGGATGGCTCTGCTATAGATCTTCATTCTAGGAATTCTGAGCTTTGGCTCACAAGTGGCCCACATCACTTCCCTTCACATCTTCTTCGTCAGGCAAGTCACCTGGTCAGACCTGCTGGCAGTGGGACTGAAGGTATTTCTAAGGAGAGGGTGCTTTTCCTGCATGTAATTGGAAACAAGCTGCTACATTGTTCAATGGCCACTGCACTGAAGATACACCTCACGAGTAAAGCCCTAAGGAGAGCTTTAAGATTCCTTCCAACACTGAGATTCTATCATCCTATTAGGTGAGCCCATTAGGTTGCATGTACTATCCATGGGGTTCCTTACAACACAACACATTAACTATTTCTTAAAGTATATGTCTGATATTTATCAAATTCAGACAATAAATATAAAAGTGGATAATAAATGCATGGAACAACTGGGGAATATTTAAAATAGCAAGTGAGCACATATAAATATGACTCCGTTTATGTATGAACAGAAAAAGATCAGTGGTGACCAGGGGTGGACAGGGATGGGGTAAGGGGAGGAGTTACCTGTAAAGGAGTTCAAGGGAATTTGAGGGATGATGCAACTCTTCTCTGTGTTGATCATGATGGTGGTTACCAGATATATGCATTTATCAAACTCATAAAACTGTGCAGGAGAAAGTGTAAATTTTATGTTTGTAAGATACACATCAGTTTTTTCGAAAAAGGAAAAAGGTAAATGGACACTGTGGTGCTTATAAAATATCAACTTGTTTTAAAACATTAAAAATAATGGGTGAGTACAAAACTACTAATAAAATGAAATCTAGGAAAAAACTCATGGAAATGAGAAACTCGAGTCATCCCATTGTAGAAAGTGTTAATGGTTGTATTTCTCAGAGGCAAATACTAACACTAAAATAATAAAGATTTCAAGCATATACAATTTGATACCAATTTTTTAGAAGAAGCCTGTCCCACACACACACATAGCACAGAAAAAGGAAAACAAAAATACTATATACAACAAAATGTTACTGTGGACTCTAGACAGTGAGATGTTACGGGTGATTATTTTCCTTCATAAAGATTCTCCATTAATAAGTATTATTTCAAAATTAAAATATCTTGCATTCATTAAAGTGAAAGATCATATCCAAAGCATCATTATTAGCATTGACAAGATTACGACTGTGAGTCTGTTGTCTTGATCTTCTAACCACCTTTGTAAGAAAGCATCTCTCAACTCAAAGTGGACTAATTTTCAAATTAAAAACAATATGACCACAAAGCAATGTGCTCTATGCATTCATTTTGTATGAGTGACTTTTATTTTTTAAAAGATTTTATTTATTTTTCTTTAGAGGGGAAGGGAAGGAGAGAGGGAGAGAAATATCAATGTATGGTTGCCTCTCCTGCAACCCCTGTTGGGATCTGGCCTGCAACCCAGGCATGTGCCCTGAGTGGGAATCGAACCATGGTTGTTTGGTTCCCAGGCCTGCGCTCAATCCACTGAGCTACGCCAGCCAGGGCAAGTGACTTTTGATATTAATAAAATTGCTTTTAAATGCCTTGATTTTATTGATCACGGGAAAAATTATTGGTGGGGAGTGGTTGGGGGAATTGGAATGTAGACTGATCATTCTGGTATCATTCTTGAAGAAGAGGAAAAGTAGGCAGGCATGCGCAATGCTATTCCTTGAGATTTACTTTTCAGCTAATCTCACAATGCCCACACTCAGAAAGTCGCATCCCTAGGGGCATCATGAGCATGTGAGCAGAGGTCTAATGTCACTCAGAGAAAGGACAAAGGAAAATGCAGTACCTGCCACAGAAATGAGGAGAACATACTCTGGCTTTAGTATTGTATGTAATGATTTCTCAGCCTCTGTTAGTGGCTTCATCACAACGTCCAACATTAAAAATATTTAGTGCATAAATTCATATTTGCCCTGTTATTCAGAAGAGCCCCGCATGACATGCTGTACAATAACACCAAATCCACTGTAAAGAAGTTATGAAAAGTTGTTGCAACATATCTTCCTTTGGCAGTTTTTAAACCTCCACATCTCCAAAGCTTCAGAGGTTTTATTTAAAGTACCTGGAGAGCCTGTTCTGCAGTACATTATTCTTGGTGCAGGTGTCGCTGAAGCACTGGGGCATAGATTAAACTGGAAGAGCATTAATGAAGAATATGACTAGTATATTGTGTCCTTAAAGATACTGTCAATGGAATAAAGCATTGTCAAAGGATAATGGTTTCCAGCTGCCACATAAATGTCAAAGCAAAGCCAAAGCATTTATTTTCAAAGCAAAAGGCAGGGAAGTAATGTGATCTCCAGTTCGTACATAATAAAGCTGTAAATCCATCAGGGCTCTTGATGGCATCTAACAATGTGTCTACACTAGGATGTGCAGACTGGATTAGATTCCAAGCCAGACATCAGAGCTCTTTTCAAGATGGCTGCCACTAGAATGGCACTGGTACCTAAAAGGGGAAAGACTTAAAATGCTTAAAATGCTTCTCAATCTTACTTCATTATCACAGATGAGAGGGAACTGGGATTATTTTTTCAAATTTTCTCCAGAACCAAATACAGGGGACTTCTGCATCTGCAGAAAGTTGGACAGGGAGTGAGGAGGTACTGGAAACAGTGAAATTAGAGATGGTCCCCAATTCCTCTCTGTCCATTACTTAGTGACCAGAGAGCAAATACTCTCCAAGAAAGTCCTGTCTTCTCTTATGTGTGCACTTTTTGCAGGGCAGATTTCCAATGAGAGGCCACAGCTATTGTTTCTCAGCCATGTATAGGGAAAAGCTAAACTTCATTTCTTCCTGTGAACAGTGCACAATGATTGATCAAATTCACAAATACTTACTAAGCATCTGCTATTTTCCAGGTACTGTGGTAGACACTCCTATCTAGTTAGGAAGGAGGCTTTTATAGTAATTCAGGGAAAAAAAGATGTTGGTTTCACTAATGAAAGGCAGAGGACTAGGCTTGGAAAGACTTGGTGATGGATTAAAAGTATAATGATAAGGGGGAAGAGAGAAAGATTGCTTATTCAGTTTGACATTATTAGTACAAGTTTCCTGTAGAAAATTTAAATGGAGACACAAGTAGCCAGTTGGAAGTACACGGATCTAGAACTCAGAATGGAATTGGTGGTGGAAATCCTGAAACCATCAACATATGTGACCATAGCCAGGAAGGGAAGAAACTTCTGGAGGAGAAGAGGTTAGGGAAGGAACACAGCAATTTAAACCACTGGCAGAGGAAGATGTAGGCCCAATGGAGACTGAGAAAGAATTCCTAGCATGTGTGGTTGTTCTGCACCAGGTTGGGCCGGAACTCATGTGATTCTCTGGGTTTAATACTCTTTCATGGGACATAATATATGAATTCATGATGAAGTTTTGATTGTTGCTTACCCTTATATAACCAGAGTGCAATAAGAAGCCAAAAATATAACTGTCTGTTTTTTATCTTCTAAAGACATGCCAAGTTTTCATGTATAAAGAAGATATTTTAAGAGCTTGTACATAAAAGCTGCAACAGTGTTTGCTTTTTTGCTAAAAAGTAATTCAGTTTATTTAGATCTATTATTTTAAAATGTATTTGAGCCTTAAAATTTCAAAATGAAAATGTTTGAGCTTATTTTCCCTTCCTTTCTTCTTTTCAAAGCACTTTGGTTCATGCCTACCATAGCCATTCAGGGCAGTGTTACATTTGGTGCTAGAGAAGAGGATGTCTGTACTTGGGAAAACTGTAGTTTAGGTAATATAGTTTTAATTTTTGGAAATGGCTTGTCTTGGAAAATTATGTCTTACTGTAAGCAAAGTTTATCTCTGAAAACCTTTTGTTTCTACATTAACTTTTTTCTTGGGTATAGTGTCATCTCCAACTCCCAAAATATATCAATAAACTGTGCTCACCAAGTGTATAGCTAAAAATACCACCCAAAACAAAAACAACAAAAAAAAACTTACTATGTTTGCCATTTGTCACTGGATTAAGATTAGCACAAACATGCAGGTGCATTAACACATTCTTATGAGCCTCAGTTCACCTGTGTGCCATTATTTTAGAAATTCTTAGAATGCACACACACACACATTCAGCATTTGACATAAAATAATTTGAATTTGCTGTGTTTGGAAAATAACTCACATGGGAGAAAATTGCATTAAATAAATAATAGAGATAAAATATATACTTCCACATATTCCAAAGCTAATGTTGCTAACTTACAATGGAATTGTAACATGAAGACATAGTGCTATAATTTGATTGATTTGTTTTGACAGCAGCCAAATAATTGAGAGTGAAAGGTGTCAGCACAGATGAAATATTGTACAAGCCGTGTTCAGAAGGCAACCCTAGCAGCAGCAGCAACTGGAGTTTTATTTCCTTTGATTCGTACTGGTACTCACCTCCAGTTTATTATAAAACCATGAAAGGTGTACTACTTCCCCAATTAGGGAGACTTTTATGGAGATGCTAGAAATAGAAGTTTGTCAAATAGTTGAACAATAGATATAGACAAAAAGATCGAAGATGGCTACAGTGTGCTGAGCTTAATTACATCAGCCTTTCCCTTTCTTTTGCACATTGCTGCTTTCCTGCATTTTACCTTATTTTGAAGGGGTTCTCAGTCAGAGCAAATATTAGGTCCCATTTTCCAACCTTTTGACAAGAGATGGGCAAAAGAGAGGAATGCACATATCATCATCTCTAGGCCTAGGTAGAGTATTCACCCAACTAAAAACCCTAATGCCTGGTAAGAATGAGATATGAGGTCCTCAGTTAATAAGAAGCTAAATGGTCAGGAGAGGATTACTTAAGGAGAAAGGCACTGCCCATAAGTGACCTTTGAGTATGGTAGTTAGTAGCATGGGCCACGAGTCACATTAACCCAGTTTAACTCCAGCCCTACAGCTTGCTAGATATATGACCTGGGCAAGGCACTGATTTCTATTTGCTTTCCGCACATATATTGTTTTAATATTCCTAATGAGTATTTTATTTCTGGGAAAAAATGTTTATTGGTATTTCTTTTAAAAAGTTTTATCCCCTTAGCCCTGACTGGTGTGGCTCAGTGGGTCTGGCATTGTCCTGAAAACTGAAATGTCTCTAGTTCCATTTCTGGTCAAGGCACGCCTGGGTTGCCCACCAGGTTCCTGGTTGGGGGCATGCGAGAGACAGCTGATCAATGTTTCTCTACCACACTGATGATTCTCTTCCTCTCTTTTTCTCTCCCTTCCTCTCTTTCTAAAAATAAATGAATAAAATCTAAAAAATATTTTTCCTTCAGGTATTTTACAGTGTGGTTTTAATGACTGAATGTGAACTGTATAGAACATGCTAGTGTAGTGGCTGACACTTAGTAAATGCACAATGAATGAGAGCTACTTTTATTATGTAGAGCTGCAAACGTCTAGTATGGTAGCCATGAGAGATGCTATAAATGTAAAATTCACACATGTGCAAAAAATCTGATTAATATCTTTATTTTGATAACACATTAACATGATATTTTGGATATATTAGTTCAAATATAATATATGATTACAATTAATTTCATCTGTTTCTTTTTACTTTCTTAATATGGATACTAGAAACTTTTAAATTATATATGTGGCTTACATTGTGGCTCACATTATATTTCTGCTAGATAGCACCAGCCTAGTGTGGAGGATCTCCATAAATCTCATATATATGTGGCAATGGTTAAAAGCTGTGTTCATTAAAATACAAATAATTAGCACACATTTGAATTTTGGACCTTCAAACAGAAAAATCACAAAGCATTGTCCTTGGTGCAAAAATTAGAGAGAACACATTTTTGTAAGTCTTTTGCTATGGTATAGGAACTGCATGGGATTTTTATCCATATAGAAAGAAAAAAGATGAAATTTTTATGAATAATTTCCATTGATCAAAATTAAAACTTTATTTTCTTTTGAAAATTATTATACTTCATAGTTTCAAATATAAAGGGAAATATATCATGACATCATCTAGAATTTTAAAATGTTAACATTTTGCCATATTTGCTTAAGATCTTTTATTCTAAAAATGAAACATTATAAATAATGCTAAAATCCTCCTTTACTTCTCCTGCTCCCCACAGGCATTCTGTGGCATTCCATCCCTCTGAGAAAGTAGCCACTATCTCTCCAGTGCATGTGTTTACAAATTTACTAAATACATACTTGAAACATATAGTATGATTTGGGTATATTATGACTTTACATAATGATAGCACATTCTATGTTTTTGTATCCTGCCTATTTTTTTCAACATTTGTTTTTGAGACTTATCTATGTTAATACATGTAGAAACTGATATGATAGAATTTATTTTGATTATCTTACTTTGGGAGGTTAACCATGCTATTTTTGCCCTTTTCTTTTCATCTAGCATTCTAAGAGATTTATCAAGTATTCTTTTTTCTAATTACTGAATTAGAAGTTAAACATCTATTTACATTCTTTTAGTTGTAACCAGTATATCTTGAACATGCTTTTGCTTTAAAGAGTCAAATCAATATTTTCATTTTTTCTCCCACATAACAATCACAACTCGTTGATCATTCCTTCCAATCTTTTATATTATTATTGCCTAGCATTAATTACTATTAATATTATTTTGTTTACAAGATCACTTAGCTTTCATTACATTTGCAAAATTTTTTACTCATCATTATGTCTTGTATCCTATTATTTCCTTCCAGAGATTTTTTATTTTTTCAGTAAAGATCTCTGAGTGGTAAACTGAATTTTATTTGTTTGAAAATTCTCCTTTTACCCTTTTTTTATTATTTAGCTGGGCTTAGAATTCTAGGTTAATAGTTATTATTTTTAGCAAAGGAAGAAACTATCTTCTGCCTTCTATTTTTCCTGATAATAAATTATTGTCCTTTGTCATTTCTTCATAGATAAAAATGCTTTTTATTTTATTTTTGAAAAGATTTGCTTTTTTCATTTTTTAAAATTTTTATTTTAAGTGTTGTTCAAGTACAGTTTTCTGTCTTTTACTCCCATCCCAGTCCACCCCCCAGTGCTCCCCACCTCCCTCCCATTTCCACCCCCTTAGTTTTTCTCCATGTGTCCTTTATACTTGTTCCTATAATCCCTTTCCTTTTTCTCCTGAAATTCCCTCCACTCTTCCCTCCGGTCACTGTCATCCTGTTTTCTATTTCAACGTCTTTGGTTATATTTTGCTTGCTTGTTTGTTTTGTTGCTTAGGTTCCTGTTAAAGGTGAGATCATATGGTATTTGTCTTTCACCATCTGGCTTATTTCACTTAGCATAATGCTTTCCAGTTCCATCCATGCTGTTGCATAGGGTATGAGCTCCT
>PVKM010010832.1:0-20446 GCA_004027735.1 Carollia perspicillata
GACCTTGTGGGTCCCTCCAATGGATGCTCTTGTGAGACTGGGAGTTTCTCCTGCGTTTGCAACCCTGAAAGATTTTTATAACCAGAGGTTTTGAGGCTTTTTAAAAAAAATTTTTTTTACCACACTAGAAGCCTGGATTGTGTGATCTATCTCTCTCTCCCCCATTGTTCCTCCTGGTTTATCTGAACACAAGTGTGGGAAGTCCTGGTCCACCAGCTGCAGCTTTGATGTGCATCCTCTCCACTTCACCTGCTGTCTCTGCCCCTCCTACCAGTCTAAATGAATGTTTCTTCTTTAAATCCTTGGTTGTTGGACTTCTGTACAGTTCGATATTCTGGCAGTTTTGGTTGTTTTTTTTTTTATTATAAATTGGTTGTTGTCCTTCTTTTGGTTGGTTTAGGAAGCAAAGCATATCTACCTATGCCTCCATCTTGGCCAGAAGTCCTGAGGGATCTCTGTCTGGCAGTGTGCTTCTCTGTCCTGGCCCTCAGCTTGTGTGGTCCTCTTTCCTTGTCTCAATCTCAATAGAGTCTGAGTTTCAGTCTTTGGTCTCCCCTTTGCTGTTTTATATGCAGCTTTCTCCTTTCTGACCCCTCATCTCCTGGTGCCCAGGATATGCCCCCACCTCCAGCCCCACTTTGGCTAGTCCTCTCTCTCTAATGAAGAGGAGAGTCAGCCCAGACAGCACTGAGTCACAGGGAGAGCAGCAGAGGTGGCAGAGAGCCAGCAGGGACCAGGACTTCTGGGTAGCAGGTAGAGGAGGGAGGAGGAAGCAGAGTAATAGAAGGGAGCAAGGAGGAAGGAGTGGGAGTGTCAAGGGCAGAAGGAAGGAGCCTTTCCTGAACCGGTAAGTGACCATCCCAGAGCTGGAAGGACAGACACTCAGATGAGGTTGACAAGGTACTGAGGGTGTCTCCTACCTCCCTTCCCATTGGAGAGGCTGCTCTGGGGAGCAGATAATATTGGCCTTCAGAACCTGAAAGTCCTCAGGCTCAAAGTGCCACTGACTGGGGAATAAGCAATAGCACTTCCTGCCTTCTATGTTACATATATGGAAAAATGAATAGTGAAAAACCTATGGGATATTATGGTGACAAAATGACCTATAAATAAATTCTTCTGTTCTATTTACAATGCAGGAACTTCATCCACAGCCACATACTCTTCCAATGCACTCCTCCCCAGGGAAGGAGCAGCTTATGCTGCTCTCAGTAACTACCCATGTTCCAAAGGCAGAACCACCAGGTGGCCACTCAGCACCCCTAAAACTGCTTCTCCCACTCCTGGCAGGAGAGAAAACATATCTATGACTCTCAACACCTCTTCACATTTCAAACATATTTCGGAAACATTTCTCAAATCTCCAATCAATTCCAACACCCCAACAGCTCCGACATCCAAGTTTGTAAAGGTAGAAACCACTCCACCTACTACAATTGTCCATATGAGTGCTACTGAGTGCATCAAACCAACCAGACGAGTAGTCACCACCACTTAACCCCACCACTACATGCATAAAAATGACTCAGGTGACCTTGCCCAACATTTATACAACAGCTGTGATGGGAAATAACACACCATCTCTAAACACATCGTCAAAAACTGTAGCAAGCACAGTACCTCTGGCTACAATGACATCCTATGAATCCAGCCTAACAGGGACTACCATAGATACACAGCAGACATCCACAGAAACAGAACCAGAATCAAAAACTGCAGCCCCTGCACAGACAGGCAAGATGACAGACACAACTTCTTATGCTATATCTACCAGGAAAACCACACTTACCCCGACCAGTGACGTTTCCACAGACTGTCACAACAGAAATAACTTCTCCCATTGTGACATCCTCAGTCACTCCCACAGAAACAGTCAATTGTCTGACATCCATCACCTCTATCCCAGTGACCACTAGTACTCTGATGTCAACCACTGGTGTGCTTCCGTCTTCCGTGCCTGTTTCAGCCATGCATCCAGGGCTCCCTTTCAGCACAAACACTATGCCCATGTCTTCCTTGATTACTACACACTCTGCTATTCAGGCCACACCCACCCATAAATCTCCTTCCACTACTGTCACTATGGTCATGATTGAAGTCACCACTTCTGCTGACACTTCAACCCCTGCCACCTCAATCAGAGCAACCTTACTCACTCCCTCCATGGTGGCAACATCCATGACTGCTCCCACCCTCAGGGAACCAACCTCCATTCTGACTGTGACTCAAACTACTTCAGGCATCAGTACTTCACAGGGTTCCTCCATAGGAAGCACACCCACACCTACAGTCAGTCACCCCCTCTGTCCCTACCATGGGCACCATGCACACATCCACAGCCACTACCCCATCTACTGTCAGTACCGAAATCCCTACCACCACCTGGACATGGGTCACTTTCACATCCACAGGCACCCTTGGGTCCATGGTCCCAATGACTGAACCTACTCAACACTCATCTTGTCCCATAGGCTGGCCACCCCCACCGATACAATCATGTCATCTCCCACCACACACAGTACAGAAACAGCATCCAATGGCACCCCAACCTTTGCCATGATGCCTACTGTGTCACCCATGCACACTGTCACCCACAGTACTCCAACTCGCTCCCTCCCAACAAGCAGTTCAGGGGCATCTGGAGACTCCTCTTCCACCTCCCCCAGCACTGGCAGAACCACTCACACACCGAGTCCCTCCTCATCTGCTACAAGCACCAATACACTGCACACAACCACTGAATCTGCCCTGGCAGCCACTACGTCCATTCCATACTCCACAACCATAAGCACAACCCCAGAAACACCGTCCTCCACTGCAGCCCCCTACGTAGACAGGCAGTATGATGGACACAACCTCATATGCCACCTGTACCCTGAAGACAACACTTACCCCTACCAGTGACATTTCTACAGAAACTGTCACAACAGAGATAACTTATACTCCCAATGTGACATCCTCAGTCACTCCCACAGAAACAGTCAATTCTCCCACATCTACCAACTCTACCCCAGTGACCACCAGTGCCTTGATGTCCACCAGCAGCATGCTTCTGTCTTCTAAGTCTGCTTCAGCCACACAGCCAGGGCCCACTTTCAGCACAAACACTATGCCCATGTCCACCTTGATTACTACACACTCTACTACTCAGGCCACACCCACCTCTATATCTCCCTCCACCACTGTCACCACAGCCATGACTGAAATCACCACTTGTGCTGACACTTCGACCCCTGCCACCTCAATCAAAACAACCTCACTCACTCCCTCCACTGTGGCAACATCCATGACTGCTCTCACCTTCAGGGAACCAACCTCCACCAAGACTGTGACTTAAACTACTCCAGGCATCAGTACTTCACAGGGCTCCTCCTCGGGAAGCACACCCACACCTACAGCCACCCCCTCTGTCCCTACCATGGGCACCATGCACACATCCATAGCCACTACCCCATCTACTGTCAGTACCGAAATCCCTACCACTGCCTCAACATGGGTCACTTTCACATGCATAGGCAGTCTTGGCTCTTTGATCCCCATGACTGAACTCACCTCAACATCTACCTTTTCCAGTATACTGACCACCCTCACCAATACCATCATGTCATCCCCCACTACACACAGTACAGCAACAACAGCCAATGGCACCTCAGTCTCTGCCACTATGACTAGAGATGATGCTTTGCTCTCCATAACTTTGAATACATTTTCAAGTGTGTCTTTCATGCCCCTTCTTCCTTCAGTGAGTACATCTACAAATGCAGTAATCAGTCTTTCAGTACCATTATCTCTTCTTCAACATCTGAAATAACATGTTTGTCTTCTGTCTCTTCTACCAGTGCTAATTCAATGCTCTCTGTTATCTCTACAAATTCTCCCATTCCTTACAAACCGTCACTGCAGGTACACGTTCTTCTGTCACTGCTTCTCCTACTTCATGTGAAACTACAAAAACTTCTTCAATCATATCTTCTCCAATAGTCTCTTCTATTGAAACAACTCCGACTGTTTCGATTTCCCCCACCACCCCATGTCCAGAATATATATCCATTACAAGAGTGCCTACATCTCCCACCAGTCCATGCATAGAAATAGATCCAAATAGTAAAGTTACTTTTACTCCCACTATCCCATTATCAGTCTTTACCTCTACTACTGAGATGGCCACCACCCCTCCTAGTTCCACCAGTATGACAACAGTATTTCCTACACATACGGACACTTCTACTTCAGATTTGGAAACTGATCCCACCAACATCATAACTGATGCCCCTAATTCTCTCAGCCCTGGGACTATTCCCATTAGCACAGTTTTGATGAGCACACAAAGACCCACCAGTGGTACCTGGATGAGCTCCTACTATGTAACTGCCCCACCTGTGTCCAGCTTCACTAGCCTTCCACTGACCATGAAGCAAAGCAGCAGCTTTCCAACTGTCACGATGACGTTGAGCAAGTCGATACACCCCAGCCCAACCACAACCAGGACTCCAGAGACATCAGTGGTCACCACTCAGACTCCCACCACTTTTACATCACCCAGGACAACTTTGACCATTACTCAGATGACCACACCTTCTCTATTGACCACCACCCCAGGTTGGACCTCCTTTCCCCACTACTAAATTCAATGTCTGGCTCTATCCTGAAATTCCCTTTCTTCCTGTGCTACCCAGGCACCTGTGACAATGGTGGCACCTGGATACAAGGCCGTTGCCTTTGTCCCTCGGGGTTCTCTGGGGACCACTGTGAGCTCCAGGGGATCAGATGCCAGAATGGAGGTCAATGGGATGGCTTCAAGTGTCACTGCCCCAGCACCTTCTATGGCTCCTGGTGTGAGTTTGCTGTGGAAAAGGTGGAACTGAGTGAGTCACCAGAGTCCTGCCCTATGTACTTTTTCCCAGAAGGTGCCCCTGACTCTCCCTGGGCCCAGCCCTGTGGCCATCAATACCTTCATCCCTGCCTTATCTCCCAAGCCTTCTCCCATCCCATCTCATGCCTCTTCTCATTCCTCACCTCCAGGAGGTGGCTGAGACCATAGTCCTTCTGGGACCTCTTCCTAGTCTGAACTGCTCAGAGCTATATTAGTTTCTAATTGCTGTTGTAAGAAACTCCCATGAACTTAGTGGCCAAAATAACACAAATTTCTTATTTTACAGTTCTGTAGATTAAAAGTCCAATGTGGGCCTTTAATCTATCTATCTGTGGGCCTTTAGTGGGCTGCACTGAAATTAAGGTTCTGGCAGGGCTTTGTTCCTCTTCAAAGGATCTATTTCTTTGCCCTTTCTAGATTCTGGATCCTTCCACATTGATTGTCTCAAGACTCCCTCTCTCCATATTCAAAACCAGCAATATTGCATCTGTGACTTTCTTCCATCCTTACATCTCCCTCTAGCCAATTCTGACTTTTCCACTCCCTCTTCTACTATTAAGGACCTTGTGCTTACATTGGGCACACCTGAATAATTTATGTTGCTTTTCATGTTTAAAGTCTAAAGTCAACTAATTAGTAACCTTAATTACATCTGTAACTTTGATTCCTCCTTGCCACGTAACATAACATAGTCATAGGTTCTGGGAATTAGGACATAAGCATCTTTGGGGGCTATTATTCTGTCTCCCACTGGGGCAGACAAGGGAGAGACCACAGGTCTGACTTCTGTGCATCCTGACTTCTTTCTTTCCCCCACCTCAGGACAATTTATCCCACAATTCCTACATCGCTCCCTCCTGCTATTTAGTAAGTCCTAGAGAACATGCGGAGGGGCATGGCAAGAACCTCTGGGTTGGGGTGGTGGTGGTGACATCAGATAGGAGTAGATGGTGATTAGAGCAGAGCGTGCTGTGTGCAGAAACGGTGGACACCGAAGTGGGCATGAAGGTGTCTGTCCGACAAACATTTACCCCGGACCTCAATGACAACACTTCTGAGGCCTACGTGGACTTCAGCAACACCTTCAAGAATCAGGTGAGGAGAACAGGGAGGGGACTCAAAGGTCCTCACCTGGAGCTGAGCTTGGGCTCCTGGATGACCTTAGGTCTGGAGGTTTGGACATGAGCCAAGGGATCCTTGGCATTTCAGATGAAGTATGTTTACCTAAACATGCAGGGGTTCAAGGATGTGGAGATCCTGTCCCTGAGGTAAGAGACTCTTCTGGGGTCACAGAGATAGTGTTAGGTGAGGGGAGTGGGTGCAAAGAAAGGCTGGAGAAGACATCCCTTGGTTTTGGAAATCATCAGATTTCATAAGGAGAGGGATGAAGAGAGTATGCAAGTGAATCACTCCGTAGGGGACATTTTTTAAATCCCTACCCAAGGATATATTTATTAATTTTAGAGAGGGAGGAGTGAGGGGAGAGAGACAACAAGATAGATAGATAAAGAGAGAGAGGAACATCAGTATGAGAGAGAGATGGATTGGTTGCCTCCAGTAGGTGCCCTGACCAGGGATCAAAACCACAACATTTTGGTGTATGGGACTATGCTCCAACCAACTGAGCCACCTGACCAGGGCCATGGGGGACTTTAGAGATCATTTTCTGGGGTAATTTCTCTGTAAGAATAAAACCACCATTACCTTTTTAGGTGCATTGTAAGTAGACAGATTGCATGGGACATGCAGTGAGGTGGTGCACGTCGGCTGGTGGGAAGCCTGGTGTCTGTACTGTAGCTGGTCTCTCTCTGGCTGGCATCTGGTCTGCTGGGTGGGTCAGTATGAGTGAGGCAGAGAGTTCAGGATGGCCTGGTTTGGTAACGGCTTGAAGCAATGCAAAAGAATGGCAATCATTTCTTGTCCTGCCTTCCCAGATTGACCAACTCAGGGATTCTGGCAGCTCCTTCTGAATATGTCTGAAATCCCAACTCATTGTCTCTGCCCCCCTTCTTCCCAATATGTGTATCCATGGTTGGTCCTGGAGGTGTCCTTCTAAGAATCTATGTGTCCCAGGCCTGGGCACCTTTCAAGGCCCCTGATACCCTCGACCCCCTCAGGAATGGAAGCATCGCGGTAGACTATTTGGTTCTGTTGGAGTTGCCCTTCAGTGTCCAGCTAGAGAACGAGTATGAGAAGGTGAAGACAGCCCTGAAGGAGGAACTCCAGAGTGCTGGCAAGAACAGCTGCCTAAATAACCAGAGTGAATTGAGGCTGTGGGCCTTGGGCTGGAGGGAGGGGTCAGCATCCCAATCACCATCCCAGCCTGTTCTAGTTCAGACAGGGGTTTCCTGGGTTCAGGTGCCCAACCTTGTGATACCTCCAACAAGTTTTGAGAAGGGACACAGGTCCACAGCCAACTGGGTCAAGAATGGGGCTAAGGAGGAACTTGACAGAACCTGGGTGCTGGGGAAGAGAGACCCATGACAGTTCTCAAGGTTTCCAGGATTGCTGAGGACTCCTGATTAATCATGGATATGATGAGGGAGGACAAAGAAGCCTTCCCTTGCAGCCCATCCACACGCTCCCCTGACTGACAGAGTCCTTGCTGCCATTCACTGTGCTTGCCCTGCTTCCTTGGCCATGAACCCTTGACCTTTCCCACCCAATTCCACCTGTGCCTGCCCCCCACCCCCGCCACAGCCCTGTGTTTTAAGAATGACTCCATCAAGGTGAACAACAACATCATGAGGGAGCTGACCCCAGAAGGTGAGGGAAGGGCAAAGGGCTGAGCGGCCCTCGAGGCCATGACTCCTCTCACCAGGGACATTTGCCCATTGAAATTCCCTGGGGATGCTGGAGAGCCCTCTGGGGAGGCATGTGAGGTGGCCCTGCAGTACTGCCCTTCCTGGGCAGCAAGGAAGGTGAGGTGAGGGTGTGGATCCTGGGGGCCTGGCCTGCCCTCCCCTCATGTAATCCCAAGGTCTACCCCACAACAGCCCGCTCTTGCAAATGTAGTCCTGACATCCATCTTCAGAATCATTATAAGCAGGGCCCTGAGTTGCGTGGATGGGGTCACTGTCTGTCTCCACTCTCCCCACCCCATCTTCCCAGCCATCTGTCCCTGCGCCGCTGCTGCCCGGGGTTATGAAGATTTCTACTTTCCCTTGGTGGAGGAGAACCGTCTCCGCTGCGTCACCAAATGCACGTTGGGTGTGGATGGCGCCATGGACTGCAACCAGGGCCAATGCTTTTCAGAGAATAGCGTGGACTTGCAGGTGAGGCCCGCCCACAGCCAGCTGGGTCTACCATTCGGCCTTGCCCAACCAGGCCCCCAGCCCCTCTAAGCCGCGCCCATTCGCCTTCGGGTGGAGTCCCGCCCACTTGGTAGGTCCTGCAGGGTAAAGGTGATGAATGACCCTGCCACAGAGGTGGTGAGGGTCTGTGACCTGTGGCTGCCTCCTCCAGCTGATTCACCACTAATACGCACTGGTTCCTGGGCTCGCGCTGCGAGGTGTCTGTCTCCTGGAAGGCGCTGGTTGGGGGGCCTAGTGGGGGCTGCGGCCCTGCTGCTGCTGCTGCTGCTGCTGCTGCTGCTGCTGCTGCTGCTGCTGCTGCTGGTGGTGGCATTCAGTGTCTTCGTGGTGGGCACCCGAAGGAGGCGCAGGGAAGGTGGAGACTGGTGAGCACTCTGAGTTTGGGGGTGAATGTGGTAAAGGGCTCTCAGATGGGACAGTCCTGCCCTGACCACATACGCCTTGATTCAGGTCCGGGGACACGAAGTGGTACCTGATGTGGGATGAGGACTCTGTGGGGACTTTTACAAACTTGGGCTTCCAGGACGACAGCACAGGTGAGTACTTCCCCTTGGGGGAGGAGCAGGAGTTTCCCTGGGCACCACTGTAGCCTGGACAGGACCCTAATATCTCCCTTGCTCAGGACAGAGGTACACCTCCTGATAGGGAGCTTAGCTTAGCTTGCTGCCTACCCAGTCCCTGCTGTGGAAGATCAGTTCCCTGAACAAGCCACTCCAGCAGGGCAGGCACAGGGCAGAGGAGCCGCCTGGACCCTGCATGACTCACGTTTCTTTCCCTCCCTGTTTTCCCCTTCCTGTTTTCTGTCTCTCTAGTCAAGGAGGAAAACTTCCATATGGCCTTGGAGAACGTGCCCACCAATATAAGGGCAAGGGGGCAAAGGGAGGATGGATGGTAAGGAGCTCTCCTAGGTCCAGCTCCACATGCCCTACTCCTACAGGGGCTGAGCTAGGACCAGGAGGCAGAGACCTCCCAGCCAGCGTGAGCAAGGTGGCTCCCTGTTCTCACTCCCTCTTTCATATACTCTGGGGCAGGTACACACCCAGAGACCTGAGGTGGCCTTGTCCTCGATGTGAGCCCTGCACTACCCCTCCGCACTGTCCCAGACAGCAGGAAGGAACCAACTACACTGTGTCCATTTCCAGAGATGGTCCAGATCTCATGCAGCTCAGTGTCCTGGTTTCCTTGGGCAAAATGAGAATGTCCTCTGACACCTGTCTTTCTCCCGCCTTGGGTGAAACCTACCTGGAGACTAAGTTCAGATCCAGGCTCCACTGTCGGACCTTGGGCAAGTCAGTAACTTCTCTGAACCTGTCAAGTTAGTATAGCATACTTGTTCTGATGCCTTGCACAGTTATGAAAACCAGAAGTGCTCAGTCAGTTCTCTGTCCCAGTGTACCTTCCTGTGTCAGCCCCCATGCTTAGATGGCTTCCTTCAGATCCCCAGTCCCATGTCCTTGTCTGGGTCTCAGGCCTTAGCCTCCATTTTCCTGTGAGCATTCCTATTGCCTGTTCCTCAGCCTTCACTTATAGCCAGCCTGAAGCCCGTCTCAGCCTCCTTCCTCCTTATATAACTTCCTGCCCTACCCCTTGCTCCCATTTCATAAATCATCTCCCCCTCTGAATCTACTTCTTAAATCACTCCTCCCCCACATCCCAGCCCCCAGCCCTAGTCCCCTCCAGGACCATACGCTCCCCTTCCCCATCCTTGTACCTCCAGCCCTAAGTCCTTACTCTCCACCCCAGTGCTCCAGTCTGATATCTTCCTTCCTCCCCCACACTCCTGTCCTTAGATGGTACAGATGCCCCCGTCATCTTAGGACCCTGCAGTTGTGTTCCCCAGGCTCTGGTCCCCCATTCTGAGGCTCCATCCCTTCCTCTCCTCCTAGGGAACTTGGATCCCCATAGGTGAGGCATTGGGACATGGGTTCCCCCAAGTCCCTGAGCAGAACCTCCCTCAACCCCCTCCTCCTCATTTCCCTCATTCTCGATCCCCTCCTTTACTGCCTCATCCCCCTTCTGCCCCCTTCCCAGCTCCTCCAGCCCTCTTTCTGCTCCCACCCGTGTCCCTGCAGTAACCTCTTAGGCTAGAAGCCCCCAGCCTCCTGAGCAGAAAGGTCTCTTTTGGGGCAGGAAGTCTGCAAGTCTCCAATTCTCCCACGGAACACAATGTAACACTTACTGTAAAAGAAGCTGCTCTGTGTCTTTCTCCTTCTTGCTTCCTGGGGCCTCCACTTGGTTGGGGAACAGGGACATCTGGAGGAGATGTTATAAGAGAGCCTGGGAAAGCTAGTTGCTGGGGGCCCATTGTCTTAGGGAGTGGGAAGCACCTCCATCAGCAGCACTGGGTGCCAGTTGGGTTTGTTATCTGTACTTTTCCCTTTTTGACCTCAGGAGCTTAGGGCTGAGTCAGGGAGGTGAGTAGCCCAGACTGGGTGAGCTGCTATGTGTGCTGATAGGTAAGCTGGGCCTCCCAAAAGATCTTGAATCTTGAGACTCACTAACCCTGGCAGACACACTCATACCAGGGCCTGCCATGCCCGGGGCTTGGGCCCTTCTGCTCCCCTATTGTGGGCGGCCAGGCCTGCTGAACTGGAACTGAGGGTGGTCAGAGCTGACAGTGCGAGGCTTTTAGAGTGAGGGTTTGCAAAAGGTTCCTGGGACCCTTTCCCAGGACAGTCAAGGAACTGGCAGTGGCCAGGGGTGACAATCAGGAACAGAAAGCCTCAGGTATGAATGGAGCCCCACCCAGGAGAGGGGCTGGTGGTTGGAGGCTTTGGGGAAGGTTTGCACTACTTTGAAAGAGGCCAGCTTGAGGTGGGTGATGGCAAAGGAAGTCTAGAGGAAGGAGGGGCTTCTCAGGGGTTGGGGTGGAGGGTTCTTCACTCAGCCCAGCCTGTCACTAGCTGCTCCTTTCAGGGTTTGCCTCCCCCTCCCTCATAGTCTCCTCTCCCTGGCATTTCTTGGCTCCTGACAGTTGGCAACCATCACACACTCACAGCTCTGGCTTCCCACTCCTCCCTCTGGCCCAGCCCCACCTGTGACTCTGGCTTACTGGCAAGACCTTGGCTCTGGGTGGTCAGTTCTCCAGGAGTTAGAAGGGAGGAGGGTTGACAGACTGCTCTGTGTCCAACTTTTGTGGTCACTAGGCACCACCCACTCAGCCCCATTATTGCACCTCCACCCTGAGCCAGGCACTGTCTTTCCCCAGAGCAAAGGTCCCCAGGGTCCTTTTAATCAGTGTCTCCTCCCTGGGAGGTGCTCATTTCTTGGTCCCTCCTGATAGGCGAAGGTCCTGCAGCCAGGGCTGTGCTCTCTGAGAGATGCTGGTGATTTTGCATCTTGCCACTGGCTCTCTGGCTCTGAGCACTCACCACTGCCATGACACCTGATGAGTGAGACCCAGCCTGGCCCAGAGCTCCCTGGTGGTCCTTGCATGTGCCCGCCTCAGGCAGGGCTGCAGCAGGTGGCTGGCCTTTCTACTTCTGCCCTCCCTCCCTTTGCAGGGCATGGGGATCCCAAAGGGCTGGACACTGGCTATGACCTCATTCTGCCTTTGGGAGTGCTGAAGTGATCACCCCAGAGACCTGTGGGTACAGAGGAAGAGGCATGGCCTATGGTTGTAGAGTTAATGGCCAGCACCAAGTGCCTGGCCCAGGGGCTGAGTTGGGGCTGAAATCTACCCCCTCGGCCCTCCAGGCTTCCCCTGGGAGAAGAGGGACCTTTTCTTTACCTAGACAGTGGTCTCTGACTGCCTCATCCTCAGGGCTGCTTCTGCCCAGAAGGCCAGGTCTTTCTGACCTCTCAGAGGCACTCACTGTCCAGGCTGCCAGCCTTAGTTGGGGAGGCGAGGAGTCCACATGCATTTGGCAGCTTCTCTGCTTGCTGGGGGAGAGCTTCAGGGGCCCCTGGGAGAGCCCCCTCTAATTGGAAATGGCTGAAGGACTGAAGGGGAGACAGGCTCTGGGGCCCTTGTTGAACCTTTCAAGGCTATTTGTCTGGGGAGTGGCAGATTACAAGCTGATTTCCAGTGCGTTCTCTCATGCAGAACAGATTCCCTTGATTCCCCAGAGACAGGAAAGAGCTCTGGGGAGGGAGTGGGCAGGGCAGACACTGGGGCCAGGGGCTATGGGGGATCAAGCCCAGGGCCCCAGGTAGGAGAGGCAGCTCTTGAGTTGAAGGAGCTGCAGGGTGTGCAGGGAGGGATGGCAAGTGGGCAGGAGTGTCTGCAGGAGGGAACCAGGCCCTCAAAGTCCACCTCAGCCTGCCATGTGCTAACGTACCTCCTTCTCCCTTACCCAGGCATGCTGGGCGGCAGTGGCTCAGGCCAGGAGGGGCTGAGGAGAGAAAAGCAAGGGCTGTGGATGTATAAAGCATATGGATTTAGGGACATTATAAGAATACATTAATTGCAGCTATATTAGCTTTGAGGTAATAAACAGAGTATAGGAAGCTATGGTGGTGCATTGGTGGGGATGTCAACCTTAGGAGGGGTCCTACCTGTCTCCACTCCTAGGGCAGACTCTGGGCCTCACTCTGGCCAAGCTGTCTGAGAACAGGAATGGTGGTGGTGATGATGATGATGGTGAAGGGCCGAGTCAGCAAGAGCACAGCCTCTGTGTGTCTAGCCATGCATTAAGAGAGAACCACTGTCAGAAGTAGAGGCTCCTGTTCTTAAGGCATTGACACAGGTGAATCCATTAGCATGCAAGAGTTAAAAACCATCTATCTATGATAAGCGCAGAGAGCTGTCAGGGGTCGGGAGGTTGGGCAAACAGGGTCATTCCAAGGGGACACCAGAAAATGTGATGAGACCTGGAGGCCAACTGCTCCCATTCACAGAGGGCTCTGCTATTTACAAAGCCATTCAGAGCTCGTATGACTCTCACAAGGGAAACTGTGTAGGCAAGTGAAGGCAGACAGGAAATTGAGGCTCAGAAGGGGTGAGTGGCCTACCTGGGGCCACACAGCAAATAATTAACATGCTGTTACCCATTTAACACTAGGTTTGTGCTGCCCTGTTCCACGCTGGAGGACCTCAGCCCTCTGCAACACCCCCACTGCCTGAGTGTATTCTGGGTTTCCAGGGAGGGGTTCAGATGTTGGGTGAGAGACCACCAGTGGCATCTGTAGTTTTCTTTGTGTCTAATCTGCACCCTCCCCTGGGTAGTCCAGTTCACTGTGAGGACCGACGAGGTTTTGCACAAGTAAACAGTAAAAAGCCCAGATGCCAGTTTGAGAAGGTAGGAAACACATGCACGGCTAAGCAGGGGAGCTGAGTGATGGGAGTGCCAGGGAGGCAAGGGGTCATGTACTGCATGGGTGTGAGTTTTGAGGGGGGTAAGTTCAGTGGTGAGGGAGCATCTTTGGGTGACAGGAGCATTAAAGTCAAGTGGAGGCTTTTAGACACCAGGGGACCATTTTGGGTGAGTTGCCCCATGCCAGGGCAGATCTGAAGATAAGCAGTGAGAGCCGTCCTCGTGCAGGGTCATGAGGGTCCAACTCCCCAGGAAATGGAGAGGAAGGTTCCAGTAGGTGAGGGCACTGGGGTAGATGGTCCTAGATCTTATGTGACTGAGAGGGCAGGGGCCTCTTTTTGGTGGTTGACAGTGGCTTTCAGGTGGGCCTGTTGATTTTGGGTGACCATAGAGTTTCTGGGTGGAGCTGTTCTGGAGGCCTCAGGCTCAGGAGGGAGCACAGGACTAGATTTCTGCATTCCCTATTAGCTGCAGGGGCCACAAAGTCCAGACAATGCCAGATCAACATGGGGCTTGGAACCTGTACCCTGTTTTGTGTACATAAAGTTCCAAAGTGCTCTTAATCAGGGTCGGGGAGGGGAGCTCCTCAGGATGACAGTGGGAGACAGGGACTGTCCTGGAGGGTCTGGGGCAGGACCTGAAAGGGGTCAGAGCTCTGTAGCCTAGAAAGTTGAAGGTAGAAGTGGAAACGACGAACAAGTACAAAATCAGGAAGAATGTGGTAATGATGAGAACAGATTTGTTCACAATAGACAAGGGGGCAACTTTGAAATTTGTGTGATATAAATTCAGAGCAGTTAAAAGCATGTGCTGTTTTATACTGAGAATAATAAACTTACTCATTCAGCAAACACTCCTAGGCCAGATGGTGGGTGCTCTGGACAAGGTAGGGTGAATGAAACAGCTTATCATTGAGTTTTTTAGATGGGAACATGGGAATGGTACAGAAAGAAGCATGCCCCAAGCCTGGTGCCGAGGCTCCGAAAGGGACCTGGGGTGCCGGAGGAATGTGGAGATGGGCCCCCGGGGCTGCTCCTGCCTGGGCTGATTGGGGAGGTTGCAGGGAGAGGTGGATTTATAGTTTAGTGGCTGTTGAATAGTACAAGGAGGAAGTATTAATGGTTATTCAAAGGCCTTAGACAAATTCAGAACTGACAAAGCCATACATAGTTATAGGGAGAATTAGAATACTGATTTAAAAACTTTCTGGGGTACAGCAAATTGGGAAGCTATGTTGACCCTGTAGTCTGGCCATATAAATATATAAGTGTATATGTGTGTGTGTGTGTGTGTGTATGGAAAGTGTAGGGGCCCAACGGCCATAAGGGGTTAAGGAGAGGGTTTCTCACTGTGGGAGTGGTGATAGAGACCTGGTTTCTGGCCTCAGGTCGTTTTGGGCTCTGACCGCTTCCCGACCTTTGGATATCTGGTTGTTCCCATGCTCAAAAAGAAAACATGGCCTTCTTGGCAGGTGCAAGGAAGTATGCGTTATGAGAACCTCGTCCTGAGGGAACTTGTAAACTTTAGCTCAAGGACATGACTGTTGTACGCCCTGTAACTCTTGAGGCGCTGTATTTAAAAGCTCTAGTCTCCTTCAATAAACTCGCCTGTTACCAGCAGAGTAACTGGTCCTCTCCATTATTATTATTATTCAATCCCTCGCCCTGACTTACGACCCCCTGCCGCAGCGGGCTGCGGCAGGAGAGGGAGAGACTTTATTTATTTTTAGAGAAAGAAGAAGGGAGGGAGAGAGGGAGAGAAACATCAATGTGTGGTTGCCTCTCGCATGACCCCTACTGGGGTCCTAGTCTGCAACCCAGGCATGTGTCCTGACTGGGAAATGAACCAGCAACCCTTTGGTTTGCAGGATGGCACTCAATCTACTGAGCCACACCAGCCAGGGCAACTGGCTATTGTATTAATCATCAAAATTGCTAATGTTCATTGAGGGTCTGCTATGTGGGATCCACTGTTCTAAATATCTATGATTGCATTTAACTTTCCCAACAACCTAGGAGGAAGTGCTGTTACTGATTTCTGTTTTATATATGGGGAAGCTGAGGCTCAGATATGTTAAATTACTTGTTCAAGGCTACCCACCCATCGAGGAGAGGAGCCAGGATTCAAACCCAAGCTGCTTGGCTCCAGAGCCCACATTCTTTATCACTTGCTATAACCCAGGCTGCCCTTGTGAGTTAGTTTCTTAGGCTCTGCAACAAATTACCACAGACTTGGTGGCTTCAAAGAACAGAAATTTGTTCTCTCACAGGTATGGAGAACAGAGGCATCATCAGGGCCCACTCCCTCCATCTTGGCGAGGGCCCTTCCTTGCCTCTTCCAGCTGCTGGAGGCTCCCAGCATCCCTTCGCTGTGGTGGCACAACTCCAATCTCTGCCTCTGTCTTCCCGAGGCCTTTCTTGTGCAGCAGACCTCTGTTTTCTTTGACAAGGACACCAGTGTAGGGATTTAAGGCCCACCCTAAATCCAAGATGATCTGATCTTGAGACCCTTAAGTACATCTGCAAAGACCCTATTTCCAAATAAGGTCACATTCATAGGTACCAGGGGTTAGGACTTGGATATAGGTTTTGGGGGGAAACAATTCAATCCACTGCATCATGCTTTGGCAGCAATCAGGTGCGCCCTCTCTCCAGAAACGCAGCAGCAAGGGGCTAGTGGTACTGCCCACTGGCACTAGAAAGCTGAGAAGCCCATCCACACAGCACAGGTGCATGCAGGTGGGAGGGGAAAGAGGCTAGGGGGCTCCAGCCTGGTCTCACCCCTACTGCAGCTCTGCCAGGTGGGAATGACCTTACAGAGAAGGAGACAGGCCCAAACCACTGAGTTTGTGCACAGCAGGGCTGAACCAACCCAGCACTGGCTGACTGAAGAACGTCACAGTGGTCCCCACCCTGCTTCTCTAGTGGAATGTTCTAGAATGAGCAGGTGGTCAGGGCAGTCATCATTCACTACCATTTTCCAGGGAAAATGAGGTTCAGAAAGGTTGGCTGCATAAGACCCAGCAGCTGTGTAGCTGCTGATCTTAGAGGCAAGCACGGGCTCCCACATTCAGGGCTGCGCTTGCGGACTGTCTGACTGAGTTCACCACACACAGAAGTGCGTTTTGGAGGTGGCAGGAGGGGACCATCTCATGGTACAGTAGTGGTGTTCAGACTTATCCTAGGTGCCTTCCTGGAGCTTTCCCTGAGAATGCCACATGTGAAAGGCTTGGCCCAAAACCAACTGCTTTACTCAAATGTAAGGCATTTTGTAAAGCTTTACTCAAATAGATTTTAAAGAAAAAAATCTAAATATGTGTATTGTGAAGAAGCAACATAAACTGCAAACAGGGCAAGAAAGTACCATATTTTATTTGTTCAGTAGGAAAGCTGGTGTCTTTGATGGCAAGTGTGCTTCCAGCTCAGGCAAATTACTTTTGACCACAGTAGGTGTGGAGAACTCCATTTTGGGAATCATCCCAGTGAGTGATTTTTCCTGGGTTCTCCAAAGTATTGAGCACACTTGGCTTTTTTAATAGCATACACATTTATTGTGTTTTAAACATTATAATATGAATGCATATTTGTGGTAAAACATTAGACAATATAGACAAACAAAAGGAAGAAAATCTCACTTAACATTACCACTCAGATAAACATTATTAACATTTTGGTCTTTTTCCAAATATGCATTTAGATTTATTCTCTGGGAAGTTCGTATTTTAATTCCTGATCCATATTCCATTCTATGGAATGCCTTAGTTATCTAACCAGTCTCCCATTCTTTGCTTCTTTAACATGTTTGCCCTAATTTTTTCATTATAATAAATAATGATATAATGAACATTCTTTTATAAAAATTTAAAAAATCTGCCCTGGCTGGTTTAGCTCAATGGATTGAGCATGGGCTGAGAACCAAAGGGTCACCAGTTTGATTCCCAGGCAGGGCACATGCCTGGGTTGCAGGCCAGGTTCCCAGTAGGGGGCATGTGAGAGGCAACCACACACTGATGTTTCTCTCCCTCTTTTTCTCCCTTCCTTCCCCTCTCTCTAAAAATAAATAAATAAAATCTTTAATTTAAAAAAAAAATCTGCATCAGATTATTTCATTTTGAGATCACTAACTAGAAATGGAATCATTAAAATGATATAACTCTGTCTATGGTCCCTGATTTATATTTTCAGGTCATCCTTTAGAAACATGATACCAAATTAATGTGCATCAGCATCCTATGAGAATGCTCCAGCCAACACTAGCTGTTATCATCATCTAACATCACTGAGGGGGTGCAGTGTGATAGGTAAAATTAAGCAGCATCTTGCTTTGTCTTGATTTTCTTGGCTTACTGGTGAAGTTGCTTTACTATTTTCTTTTTAAAGATTTTACTTATTTATTTTTAGAGAGAAGGAAGGGAGGGAGAAACATCAATGTGAGGGAGAAACATTGATCAGTTGCTTCTCCTATGCACCCTGACCCTACATGCCCTGGCTGGGACTGAGCATTCAACCCAGCCATGTGCCCTGACCAGGAATTAAACTGGTGACCTTCCGCTTTGTGGGACAACACCCAACTAACTGAGCCATACTAGTTAGAGCTCCTATTTTCTTCTCATAGTCTTATTGAACAGTTGAGTTTCTTTCTTTGGAGAATGTCTATGCCTTTCTTTGCTCAGCTTCCTAGTTGAGCATCCCTGACTCTGGAGGTTAACTTTGGGAAGGACAGCCTCACCTACTCTGCCACATCCTTTGTGTATGCCATTGCCACCAGAATCTTGGACTGGGAAGGGTCTGAAGCTCTTCACCCAGGACACTGTTTAGGGCAGCATTTCCTTGTCCCTTCCAGGAGTGTGTGAAAGCCTTGGGCACAGAAGGGGTTGTTTGCCTGGAGTCTGGGGGGTGCAGCAGAGCCTTTAGCTTAGGGCTTCCACTTAGACAGTAAACAGGGAAGAATAGCAGAAGTGAGGAAAAGGATGAGTAGGTGGCATCTTGGAACCTGAAGAAGATGAGAGATTCCACAGGATGAAGGGCAGCCTGGTGAGGTGGAGAGGGACTAAGTCTCTTGGAGCTTGTGCCCTGAGAGACAATTATCATAGAGATGGTTAAGGACAGAGTGAATGGCACCAAAATGGAATAAGTGATATAAATCCAGGAATAAAGACAAGAGAGAGCTCATGTCCAGAGTCCATCCCAATGAGTATCCTGGCTTTTGTCTGTGCCCTAGAGCCCTCTATGTGGCTGCCATGGCCTCGTCCATCTCCCTGCTTTTGCTCTCACTGCCCCTTCAGTCTGAGCACAGTTGGGATAATGGTATTTTGCTGGACATTCTTAACTGCTTCTCAGTGAAGTCCAGAGCTGGCATCATGTTGCTAGCTTTCCCTCTGCTCCCACTCAGCTCTTAGTGTTTAGCTGCACCCCAAGCATTTCTCTGGGCTTCTGTTCATTCCATTCCCTCAGCCAGGACACTTTCCCTTCCTCTACTCTCCAAACCCTCCCTTGTGCTAAAAGTAGAAGCTACCTTTAGGTTGTGCTTGAATTCCAACTTATCAGTTGGTTGAAATAGGAAAGCATTTAACCCTCAGAAACTCAGTTCATGTGTAGAACAGAAATATTAATGTCAACCGTACAGGATTAAATTAAATAAAAGAAAGCATGTGGAAGAATTTCCATTATGCGTTTTCTTCAGAAATGCTCCCTGAGCACCTGTTCTGGGTCAGGCTGAATGGAGTAGGAATGTTCTTTCCTCTCACAGAGACTCTGCTCTCAGAGAGAGGCAAAGGCACCCCATTGGCCATGGCACCCGCAATCACTGAGTTACAGCCCCAATGGGGCAACTGTGGGAATCTGGCAGGTGGTCAGTGAGTGTAATGTCTCCCCACCCCTATTCATTCTTTGTGATTCAGTTAGGGACGTGATCATACACTGCCTATATATGCCTTTTGATTGTTTGACCTGTCTACTTTTATAACTTAAAAAGCCCAATACAATTTATAATGCCTAAATCCACAAAACTTCTTTTTAAAGAAGAAGAAAGATAATACTTTCTCTTTGAAGTTTCCCTCAACAAGAAAGGCGGAGGCGTTGTTCCCTCTCTTTGAAGTTTCCCTCAACAAGAAAGGCGGAGGCGTTGTTCCCTCCCTTTCTCTCCGCTATTCCTCTGCACTTTTGGCTCCTACTCTCCCCCACTTGAGGGCTTCAACTATTCCCACATTGGGGATAAGGAACCCAATGAGGGGTGGTGGCTCATTGGTCTTTGATCCGCAGGGCTATCATGGTCCTGGCAATCACAAGTACTGTTGTGGGAGGGAAGCCTAAACAGGTGGGCTGCAGAGCTGAGAGTTTTCCCATGGGTGCAAAAAGGCAGGAGGCTGAGGGCCATGGTTGCCTCTAGGTGAGATACAAAGGGGCTTCTGAGGAGCAAGCGGAGGAGTTACCCTCAGAGGCCAAGAGGGCAGAATGGCCCTTTGCTCAAGGGAGGAACAAGTGGAGAAGGCAGCTCTGCTGCTGGTCCTGGATTTCCTCTGAGTCCTGCCACCCTTGGCTTTCGGTTGAACAGAGCCCACAAGTGCACTGTCTCCCTGATCGTCCTCTATCCACAACTCAGGGATGTCCCCACCTCTATCCTTGGCAGCCTTTCCAGTTCATCCTCTCTGCTTCCACCATGCTGAGTTAGAACAAACCTAACTCAGAGGCAAGAAGATTGGGCAAAACAACCCTGGTTGGTGTGGCTCAGTGGATTGAGCAATGGACTGCAAACCAAGGAGTCACTGGTTCGATTCCCAGTCAGGGCACATGCCTGGGTTTCGGGCCAGGTCTCTAGTAGTGGGTGCTCAAGTGGCAACCACACATTGACGTTTCTCTCCCTCTATTTCTCCCTCCCTTCCTCTCTTTATAAACAAACAAACAAACAAACAAATAATCTTTTTAAAAAAGAAGATCGGGTAAAACAAATGTAACTGCTAGCTTACAAACAACCAAGCAATCTTTTCCATTTTTTCCATTAATTTA
>PVKM010010832.1:20546-34348 GCA_004027735.1 Carollia perspicillata
GAATTCAAAAAATATTAGACATTATTGTACCTTCCACACCAACTGTATCAATCAATCATTGATGGTGCTCTTCCCCTAATGTTTTGATGGTGGTCTGCAAAATCAAAGATCCAGAACTGTTGATGTGGGTGACATGTCTTGACTGATTGTTCACTCCCCACCTATACTGGCCTCCAGTCCTGCTCCACCCCTTGGCCTCTCCCTGAATTTTTCAAAAACCTGTGAGAATGGCGTCTGGGACAGTGGAGGGTGCTGCTACTCTGATGGCCTCCATGATCTCCTCTTCCAGTGGTCAAGGAGGGAGGTGAAAAAGATGCAGCTCCATTGCATCTTTGGGAGGAGAAGGGGACTGTCAAGAGGGACAAGAGAACACCAACCCAAAAGAACCTATGCACCCCAATGTTCATAGCAGCACAATTTACAATAGCCAAGTGTTGGAAGCAACCCAGGTGCCCATCAGTAAATGAATGGATCAAAAAAACTATGGTACATTTACACAATGGAGTTCTCTGCAGCAGAAAGAAAGAAGGAGCTCCTACCCTTTGCAACAGCATGGATGGAATTGGAAAGCATTATGCTAAGTGAAATAAACCAGGTGGTGAAAGACAAATACCGTATGATCTCACCTTTAACAGGAACCTAAACAACAACAAACAAGCAAGCAAAATATAACCAAAGACACTGAAATAGAAAACGGGCTGACAGTAACCAGAGGGGAGAAGGGAGGGAATGTCAGGGGGAAAAGGGGAAGGGATCACAGGAACAAGTATAAAGGACACATGGACAAAAACTACGGGGGGTGGGACTGGGAGGGAGGTGGGGAGCACTGCCGGGGGTGGACTGGGATGGTAATAAAAGACAGAAAACTGTACTTGAACAACAATTATAATAAAAAATAAATAAAATAAGAAAAAAAATAAAGTATAAAGTCATTAACATGTTCCCAAAGCCCAGCATGATCTGGTCCCTGCATAGCTCTCCAGCAATATCTTCTACCACTCTCCTGAAAATGTGTGTACTCCAACCACACAGTCTTCTTTCAATTTACCAGATGCACCATGCTCCATATCCCTCTGCCTGCCACAGAACATTTGCATAAGTTGTTCTCTGTCACTGAGTTTGCTCTCTGTCGGATCCCAGACCCCTCTGCCCGTTCCCCCAAGCAAACTGGGCCCTTCTGGCGCTGATTCCTGGTGGGTGGATTTGTGTATGTTCTAGGACCGGGTGGGTCTCTCCAATGAACTCTCCTGTGAGGCTGGGAGTTACTCCCTGAGCCTCAACCCCCACAGGTGTTTTCAATTGGTGTTTTCGGGCTTTATTTCCCGACGCTGGAGCCCTGGGTTGTGCAGTCTGCCTCACTCCCCAGTTATCTGTGCGTGAATGTGGGACCATCCGGTCAGCCGCCTTGCTCACCGTGTCCTGCTTCACAATCGCGAGAGGTGCTTTTTTGCGCCCAGTGCCTCCACTTTTTGTGCCGTGACCCGTCTCTGCTTGGCCGCCCAACTCCACCCCACTTACTGGTCTGGATGGATGTGTCTATTTTATCTCCTTGGTTGTCCAACTTCCTTACAGTTCAATTTTCTGTCAGTTTTGGCTGTTATTTTATTGTTGTTCTTATTTTGGTTGTTCGAGGAGGCACAGTATGTCTACCTATGCCTCCATCTTGGCCGGAAGTCTCTGTTGTTGCTTTTTTAATGTTCATGGTTTTGATCTTTTTCTTAAGTAAGTTCCTTTAACATTTCCTGTAATAATGGCTTGGTGGTGATGAACTCCTTAGCTTTTCCTCATCTAGGAAGCACTTTATTTGCCCTTCCATTCTAAATGATAGCTTTGCTGGATAGAGTAATCTAGGTTAAAGTCCTTGCCTTTTATGACTTTGAATACTTCTTTCAAGCCCCTTCTTGCCTGCAAAGTTTCTTTTGAGAAATCAGCTGATAGTCTTATGGGAACTCCTTTGTAGGTAATTCTTTTGGTGCTTTTAAGATTATCTCTTTATCTTTAACCTTTGGCATTTTAACCGATGTGTCTTGGTGTGGTCTTCTTTAGGTCCAACTTGTATGGGACTCTCTGTGCTCCCTGGACTTGTATGTCTATTTCCTTTGCTAAATTAGGGAAGTTTTCTTTCATTATTTTGCACACTAGTTTTCAATTTGTTGCTCTTCATCTTCCCTTCTTGCACATTCCCCTATGATTTGGATGTTGGCACATTTGGAGATGTCCCAGAGGTTCCTAAGCTTATTCTTTTTTTTAAAAAATCTTGTTTCTTCTTTTTGTTCTGGTTGAATGTTTATTTCTTTATTATGTTTTAAATTGTTGGTTTGGATCTCCACTTCCTTCCCTTCTCTGTTGGTTTTCTGTGGATTACTCTTTATTTCACTTAGTGCAAACTTCATTTATTCATTCATTCATTCATTCATTCATTCATGCTGTATTCAAGTTTTCTGAGCATCCTAATAACCAGTGTTTTTAATTCTGCATCTGCTAAGTTGGCTATCTCTGTTTCATTTCATTCTTTTTCTCGGGTTTTGTTCTGTTCTTTCATTTGGGCTATATTTGTTTGTTTTCTCAATTTAGCAGCTTCCCTGTGTTATTTCTCTGTATATTAGGTAGAGCTGCTTTTACTTCCTGTCTTAGTAGTGTGGCCTATGTTGAAAGGCATCTGTAAACTGTGTGGGGCAGAGCCTTAGATAATTGCCATTGCAGGGTACCTGCTTTACTGCTTTGTGGCTGTGTGGGGAGGGCTCAGAGAGGGGATGATGCTGCCACCTGACTTCTGGCAGTTCACCCAGCACTTGCCTCATTTCTAGTCACTTCACTCCCTTTCCTGTGTGTGACTGGCACTCTTCCAGCTGCTGCCCTGCTGGTGAACTACAGAGTGGGTGGGTTTGTGTATGTTCTAAGACTGTGTTAGCCCTTTAAGTGGTGAAAATCCAGCAGTTTCTTCTGCTGCCTCAACACCCTCTGTTTTTTACAGTCAGAGGTAATAGGGATCTATCTTCCCAGGGCTAGAATACTGTGCTGTGCTGTCTGGCTTGGCGGTGTGGCGGGGGTGGTAGTGTGCTGGAATTGCTCACTCTGAACTTATCCCTCCCGATTCTTCTGCTGCTTCTACCACTGCCTTTCTGTGCCTCTGTCTTTGACCTCTCCACCTATCTTTGCAACTCCTCCCCTCTTACCTGTCTGGATGAATGTGGCTCCTTTAAATCCTTAGTTGTCAGACTTCCATACAGCCTGATATTCTGATGGTTCTGGGTGTTATTAGTTTTGAGATCTGGTTGTAATTCTTTCTATGGTTGTGTGAGGAGGTGAAGCATGTCAACCTATGCCTCCATCTTCACTGGAAGTTTCCAGTGGACTCTTGACCTCTTCCGGTGGTGAAGTGCCATCAGCCACATATAGCCCTGTGGAATCCACAGTCTATTCCTACAATACAAGTTCTTTTCCCTCAAGTCCAACACATTTTCTGCTAATTCCTTGACCACTGGATGCCGTGCTACAACTCACCCTGAATTATCCTCTGTCTTCACAACTATGCTTGATCTTTCCTCTGAACCCTTTCCTCTGGAATCTCACATACCACAGATGATGGAGATGCTACATCCCCTTTAGCCTTGGTCATGTATTTACTATCAGTGCTGTCTCAGCATGAAAAATAAAAATTCTCATGGACAGATCCACTGTCTTTATAGGCACCCCTGATTCATCAAAACATACTGCTATCCTGGACTGCACCATTGCCATTACATCAAGCCCAGGTGAACTCTACCAATTCTGGTGTATTAACAACATTTTTTCTTCTAGGGTCCAACTTCACAACCACCTCAAAGGTGTCCAGTATTTTATACCTACTCTTATTGCAGCACAGACAATGAAAGTCCTGCTTCCCCATCAAGCCCCAGTGAGCTCTCTACCTGCACTGTGGTCTCTGAAGACTATGGCCTCCAGTGGTCAGGTAATAGACACGACTCTCAGAGGAGCCAACTGACTTCAACCCTGTTTCTGATGTGTATGAAGCCACAGTATCTTCTGAGGTTTCTCATACAAAGGCATTGGAAGTTCTGCAGCCACATCAAACCCTGAAGAGTCACCTACAATCCAGCTGTCTCAGAATCAACTGCCACTGCAGCCACCCAGGGTTTCACAGATCACACAATCACCTCTGATTTCTCTAAACCCACAGACACATCAACAACCACCTCTGCCAAGGGTGATGGAAGCCCTGGATCCACATCAAGTCCTGTTGAATCCTTTATTACTTCTGCTGCTAATGGACAAACAACTGTGTCCACTGGACACCCAACTACATATTTTTATCAAGGACCCACTTTCTATACAACAGGCTCAGATGTGTCCAGACCAACTTTTTCTACCTACTGTTTCTTCCTATAGCACAGACAATGCAAGTCCTGCTTCTCCATCTAGCCCCAGTGAGCTCTTTGCCTGCACTGTGGTCTCCAAAGAAACAGACATGACTCTCCCAGAGGAGTCAACTGTCTGCACTACTGTTCATGATTCATCAAAATTGTTTCCTCTGAAACCTCCTGTATAAAATCTGAAGGGTCTTTCACACTAGTAGGTATCAGGAAACATCAACACAGCCTTTACTGTGGAATCCACTGTCTAAAGAATTCACTCTTCTCAGATTCATCTAACAGTTTCATGTGATATTTTCTGTACTAGTTGGTTTACAAACCATTCTTTTCTATCTGATTCTGGTGATTTAATTTTCATGCAGTGGTACATCCTCAACCCTTCTTGAAGCATCCCCTATCTACACAATCATATCTGCTTTGCCTCACCCAACTTTCAGCTGTCACCTTCTCTACCACTGTTAATGGAAGTCCTGTTTCCATGTCAAGCTCTGGCCAAACTGACAGTTTTCATGGACAAGGTAACTGTCTATACCACCATTTCTGATTTGTATAGTTCTACAGTTTTTGTTGATACTTCCTCTACCACTCTGAGTGGTGGTCCTGCATCCTCATCAGGTTCTGCCTTATTGCCTTCCATGACCACACAGCCGTCACTGAGACATTCAGTGGCTTTATCACTACTATTTGTCTCTCCAACACAACTGATTTATCCAATGCCTCTGACATCACAGCAGATCTTAGTCCATTATTCTTATAAAGCCCATCTATTCTTCTATTTCCCCAGTCACCTCTAGATAAATATTCACTGCCTTGGGTGAGGATTCCACTCTTTTTTTCACCAGCAGTGATTCTGTCAAATCAACTATTTCTACTTCCATTGCTTCTGCCACAGAAAGTGCTAGTCCTGCCTCCCTGTCAGCTGTCAATTCTTCCTCTACAAGTAGAGCCATCTCTGGACTGACAGCCACCACCTTCAGTGGAGGATCTATAATCTTCCAAATCAGCCTAGAGCCACCAAACACAACAGTGTCATCTGACAGCTCCTGAACCACAGTCCCTGATACCTCTTCTTCAGCTTCAACTATTCCAGGCTTCTGCTCCAGGCCAGTTCCTGACCCTTCTTTAGCCATTACAACATCTGTTTTTTCTCCTCTTCTATCTCCACTTCATACTTAACCTGGCTCTACTTACCCTCCCTTCCCCGAATTCAGTGCCCTTCAACTCTCCACTCCCTGTTCACTAGGACCTTCACAACTGTAACGACGACCCACTCTCCACCTATGACACCAAGTAAGTCTCTCTGTATTTTACTCTGTGGGCCTCTCCTGTCCACTTTTCCTCATCAGCTAATCACCTTAGACTTTTTTGTGGTCTTGTTTCACCCTTCCCACATTTTCTTGCTGCCAGTGTGCATTGTCCCTACAATTGGATATTACTCTGTTTTGATTGGTAGGCTCTTGTTTTCTTTGGTCATCCTCTTTCATCTCTTGTTTCCTTGCTCCTGTTGTCACTCCTATTTTCCCCACTATCACCTGGGGATTGAGGTGGCAACTGAGGGGTCTTGGTTGCTGTATGATCATCTGGCTCCATGCCCCTTTTTCAGTGCAATTCCTGAATGATGGGACTTGGAACAGGAGCCAGTGTGTTTGTTCCTTGGGCTTCCATGGTGACTGCTTTGCATTTTACCCCATTCACAGAGCAGTGCCAGAATGGGACTACCTGGAATGGAAAAGAGTATGTCTGTCCCCAAGGCTAATTTAGGTACCAGTACCTACACCTTTTGGATTTATTTTTCTTAGAAAGAAGAGACCTTTTCTGAGACCTGTAGATTGTCTACCCACTCCTTAATTATTTAAAATTGGAGGACAGTGCTGGAAGGATCATCTGTTACCACAGCTTCACTGTGTAGGAAGAGGAGAAAATGTGACTTTTACCCAGGCCAAAACACAGGTAGAACACAGACCTTCTGCTTCCTCTTTCAGGGCCATTTTCACTAGCTCACATGCCCTTCTCATCAAGTTGTTTCTATTTCAATCCTTTCTGGAACCTTCCACTTAGTTTTCTCTGGGTTGTAATCCTGGCCACTATTCAGAGACAAGGGACAGACTTTTAGTGACTCCTACTTGTTTCTTGAATTTCCATCTTCTCTTCTACCCATTTTTCTTTGCCTCCATGAGACCAACAGGTGGAGAATTAACCAATTTCAGAAGACATTATTGAAAGATTATTTTTTTGTGCATAATGTGGCCTGTTTCCACAGAAATCCCATTAAAAAATCAATGCCATGTTAAGTCTTACAGTGAAAGTGACTTCACAAAAGAACTGAAAAACTTATCCGCCCAGGCATGCTGGGACTTCACTCAGCTGTTCAAGAGCAGGGGAAAGCCAGATTCCCAATGTGTATGTCTGATGTGAGAGGAGATGCAGGAGTTCATCCTGATTTACTATTAAGGGTTTCTCAGCTCTTGAGTCCCTTTAGTCTACCCACATCCTGAGAGGGGTCTTTGGAGAGCTTCCTTCTTTGAGTCATATCCCACCCACATCCTGGCAGAGAGAGTGTCTCTGTGCCTTCCTGTCCTTTCTTATGGGCTAATACATGGGCTCCCTAAGGAAAGAGGCCCCGGGGGTGCCCCCAAGATATGGAACAGGGGCTGCTGCCTGCTCCAGACCTTTATATGCTTGCTGCCTCTTTTTTCAGATGAATAAAGCTTACATGGGCAATGACTTCCCCCAGTTCAGAAGTGTGATCATTAGGAAACTGCTGTGAGTATGTGTGAGGGGTAGATTTACGAACTGTGGGAAACCCCCTTTCTTCCCTGCTTCCTCCTATCTGGAATGGTCAGAGTATCAGTACCTGGCTGGGTCAGATGGACCCCCAGTCCTGAGGCAACACCTGAGGTCTCTGAGACCATTCATTCATTCATTTATTTGTCATTCTCTCTAGTCAACAAACTTGTATTGAAAATTTGCTCTATGCTAGCTTGTCAAATTGTGCAAATAAGAAAGCTAGAATTTCTATGGTGATTGAATCTATAGATGAGTTTGGGGGGTATTGCCATTTTAACAATTGAAAATCTTCTGATTCATGAACATGTGATGTCTTTCTACTTATTTAGGTCTTCTTTAATTTCCTTCAGCAATGCACAAATCTTGAACGTCTTTGATTAAATTCTTAAGTATTTTATTTTCTTTGATGCTATTGTAAATTGAATTAATTTTCTTAATTTTATTTTTAGATTATTCATTGCTATTATAAATAAATATAATTTTATGTTGATCTTATAGCCTATAATCTTGCTGACCTCGTTTATTAGCTCTAATAGGCTTTTTTTACTCCTTAGAATTTTCTACATATAAGATCGTGTCACCTGCAAATAGAGATGGTTTTACTTCTTCCTTTTTCATCTAAATGCCTTTTATTTCTTTTTCTTGTCTTAACCAGAACATTCCATATATGTTAAATAGGAGTGGCAGACATCCTTGTTGGATCCAATATTGGAAGAAAAGCATTCAATCTGGAGCCATCAAATATGACATTAGCTGTGGTTTTTTCTTAGACACTCTTTGGCAGGATGGGGAAGTTCCCATCTATTCCTAGTTTGCTGAGTGTTTTTATCATGAAAAGCATTGAATTTTGTCAAATGCTTTCTAGTGTCTCGACGTAACTATGCTATTTTTTCCCTTTATTCTATTAATGTGACATATTGAAATAACTGATTTGGGGGGGCATTCCTGGGAAAAATCCAGCTTAGTCTTGACACACAGGAGTGGGGGAGGGGTTGGCCAAAGTAGGTGTATAGTTGTGAGTACGTGAAACACAGAGTTGATTCTTGTATTATTATTTATTACTTATTGTATTATTTGCCATATAAACAACTGTAAACCTACTTTTGCCCCACCCTGGGGGGAAAAAAAAAGAAAGAAAATCTGCTCTATGTTTGGTGTTGGGAACACAGTGGAGTGGCAGAACAGAGACAGCAAAGTGGCTATGCAACCTGGTTAGAGTTATGGCAAGGGGCACCCAAGGTGCACTTGGAGAGGTCCTGGAAGCAAACTGGTGAGGTGGAGGGAAATCTTCCTGGAAGAAGTGACAACTAGGTTTGAAAGAGGAGGAGGAATGGGCCAGGTAGAGGGAAAGGAGGGGGAGGGTGTTACAGCAGGAGAAGCAATGATGAGGAGCCCAGAGGTGAGAGAGAGGGGTGCAGATTCCAGAAGTATAAAAAACTGGCTGCCTGAGGGCAGAGGGGTCATGGTGGGAGAGGTGGTTGGGAAGATGACCCCTACCAAGTCATTTAGACTTCAAAATCAGCAGTTGTGGCCCATGTGGGATAGTATCTGTTTTGCACTGCAGACTACAGCCTGGCTGCTGGACTGAGAATGGGTAGAGGGATGAAATGATGGTGGTCTGGACCAGATGTGTGACAATACAGAAGAAAAGTAGTCTGGTATGAAGGATTTTTAGGGGGCAGGACCAGCAGATCATAAGGATTTGGTGGGTGGGAGAAGGATAAATGACACCAGATTTCTGGGGTGCTGGAAGTGTGGGGTCCCTTTGCTGAGGTGAGAAACAGAAGGAAGAGTTGGAAGGAAGAAGATGGTAAATTTGGTGAGGCCATGTCAAGTTTCAGGTGCCAGGGTCCAGCTATGTAGAGTGATTGAGTGATGCAGCAGCCAGCAGTCAAACATGTGATAGGAGGCGTCTGAGTGGAGACACCAGCGTTTGCGTCCCTGGAAGCCCTGGGAGTAGATCAGATGGCCCAGGGATGGCCCCAGCACAGGAGTGACAATATGCCAGGAAAGAAACATGGGGAGCACCAGCACCTAAGGGATAGGCATGAGAAAGAGCTCCCTAAGGAGAACAGAAAGAAGCAGAAAAAGGGCTGGAAGGGTTCCCTGAGGTTGTCATGTCCCAGCAGCTGGGGGAGGAAAGGGTTTCAGGAAGAAGAGAGATTCACACTGTCAAGAGCCCTGGGTTCCATGGCTCAGGGTCCTCCAACTCTCCCCTCTCCCCCAACTTTGGCACTGTTAGCACCATTGTCTCCATCTCCATTTTGGCCCAGGATATTTTTGATTCAAGTCCTCCTGGGTCCTGCCCCTGACTTCTCTGTCACAATGCTTGTGAGCAATGACTGATCTTGTCTCAAGATCTCTTCCCTTAGCAGCATTGCTGGCCACCTAACAAGAAGCTTCTACATTGGAATCCTATGTTTCTAAAGTGACTTCACGTTTCTTCATTTCCATAAGCTCATTTATTTGGTTTCCAAAACATAATTCAAGAGCCTCTATTTTTAATTTTGTAATTTAAAATATTTTTATTGTGATAAAACACCCATAACATAAAATTTGCCATTAACCACTTTAAGTTTACAGCTCAGTGGCACCAAGTACAGCGGCACTAAATACATAATGGCACTACGTGTTGCTCTGCAGCCACCGGCACCTTCCGTCTTCGGGGCTTTCCATCTTCCCAAACTGAAACTCTGTACGCCTGAAATACTAACTGCATATTTCCCCTCATCCCATCTCTGGCAACCATCTTTCCACTTTCTCTTTCCATAAATTTGACCACTCTAGGTACCTCACATTAGTATTCACATAAATACTCAGGGTGTATTTGTCCTTTTGTGACTGACTGGCTTACTTCACTTAGCATAATTTCCTCAAGGTTTATCCATGTTGGAGCAGGTGTCAGGATTTCCTTCCTTTTTATGGCTGAATAACATGCTTGTAGACCTATGCATACAGACCACATTTTACTTGTCCGTGTATCCATCAATGGACACTTGTGTTGCTTCCATGTTTTAGCTACTGCAAGTAATGTTGTTCTGAACATGGGTGTACAGGTATGTCTTTGAGTGCCTGCTTTCAATTCTTTTCAGTAAATATCCAGAGGTGGAATGGCTAGATAATATGATAGATCTAGTCTTAATTTTTTGAGGGTCCCTCATACTAGTGTCTGTAGCAGCTGCACTGTTTTACATTCTCAGCACCAGTGCACAAGGGTTCAATTTCTCCATATCTTCACCCAAGAGCTTCCAGTTTTAGGAATGAATTTGGCCTGTTGGCATTTCCTGTGATCACTGATATTTTGGGATCTTAGATCATTTTGCTCTGCAGGCTTCCTCTAGGTTATTAACTGCTAGAGGGAAGAGTCTTCAGTTTGTCTTGCCTCTGAGTCATAAGACTGATTGCCTCTCTCCACCCCTCTTGCTTCTTGGGACGCACTTGCTGAGAGAGTGGGTAATATGGGGTGACTAATGAGCCACCAGCTCCTGGTTCTAGCCATGGCAGTGTCGTGGTGAAACCTGGCATTGTCTTGGAGGACACTCGTAAGTGCCCACTCTGGTGTCCTGGAGGACATTTTACACTTCAGAGTTTTGGGAACTGTTTGCAAACATCACTAAGATTGTAAAGGCCAAGATTATGAATGAGACCAAGAAGCTACCTAGTAATTCTGAAGAGTGCAAAGGTAGGTCCAGCTTTTCCTTTTGTCATCGGTGGTGGGGAAAGGGTGGAACTTCAGAGACTGCCCTAAAGGGATCTAGGAGCCAGGCCCAGGTGCCTTCCCAGATTTTATAGTGCTCCCAGCAGCCCCTCCCTATCCCAGAATGAGGTTGTCACCAGTCTTGATGTCCCCATTTGAGTTTGCTCACAGGCCCAGCTGCGTCTAGGGTTGGGTCAAGACCCTAGTAGTGTTGTTTCAGCATGGAGAGCATAGTAGAAAAGAAAGAGGGGGCTGGCTACCCCAGTGGGCAGAGGGCAGCATCTCTGTTTTGTTCTTTTCTACCACTCTTGGCAGACTCTTCTATCTTGTGCTTTGATGAGGAGCTCACCACCATGAATGAGACTTTGAAGCTGGGCTTTGATCTGTAAGGTGAGCAGCCCCATGGAGTAGTGGGTGTGGGGAGGGCAGAGTGTGGGCAGTAAACATGGGGGCTATGGCCATGTTAACAAAGCTGACTTTTGCTGTCCACCCCTCACCCCAGAACAATGCACTCAGAAGTCAGCGAAAGACTATGCCTACATCTACTATGTGGATAAGGTGAACGGGAAGCTGGCCTAAGTGATTGAGTGCACCTGTGGATGAAATTGAAACTTAACTGTCACCAGGACAAGTGCCAGCTGCAGAGAAGTGGCCCCTGATACCTGCGAGTGCCCAGCTCCTCTTAGCCCTGTGCCCACCCTTGCTGGTGGTAGAGCCACACCCTTGCCCACAGTCACCTGAGAGGGCAGGATGGGGGTGGGCAGAGCTCAAAAGGCACCCCCTCCCCCCTCCCCTACATCCTCTTTATTGCTCCCTGGGACTCCCATCACCCCCAGCCCCACCAGAGGGAGGAGGAGGCACAGACTATAGACCTGAGCAAGTTCCTTTCTGAGAAAGTTTCAGTTATTTCCAAGTCTATATCTATATGTCTGTATCTATCATTCATTTTCTTTTGTTATCCCAGCCACGGACCTATTATTACATAAAGCAATAAGTTCAGGAGACTATAAAGTACAAAAACGGTAACATGATAAGAGGCCTGTCATGGTGCCGGCTACTTGGAGATTAGATGGGAGGAGGCGCCTAACACTCTCGGATTCTGAATTCCTGCTCTGCACCCCTTGGTTCCCACCATCCCTTCACTGCCCTTTAGCCTTGGGGAGTCAGGGAGGGTACCCAGCACCTGTCTTCAAAATGAGAGCTGGTTTCCTGGGCTTTGAAATTGATTTTTCTTTTCCTTATCTTTTTCACATCCCAAAAGAAATTGATTTTTTCTTTTGGGATATGAAAGATGTCAGTGGGCTGGCCTGAGCTTGCAGGTGTGTCCCCAGATGTCCAACCTCAGGCACACACTGATACTGGGCAGAAACCTGTGAACTGAGTGCCAGCAAGAGCCTGGTGTGCAGGAGTGTGGGGGCCATGCTGGTACTACTGGTGGTCATGGGGGTTGGCCTGACCATCTTCTTTGGCTGATTGCAGAAGAAACTGCACAGGTGAGCTTCTGGGCCTGGGCCTAATGAGGAGCCCACATTTGGAATATCTCAGCTCTGCTTCTCTTAGCTCAGCAATTGGACGTCAGCCAAAGCCAACAGGATCCAGTCCCTCCCAGCTCTGGGTACAGCACAGAGCAGCCTGCTGGTCTAATAAGGTGTATCCCTTTGGCAGAGAAATGGAAACTAACACTTATGTACTGAAACTGGATAATGTAGTGAAATGATGTGGCATTTGTAATCACCTTGGCTGCCACAGAGTCCAGGACACTGGAATTCTGGGAATGGCCACACTAGAACACTGAGAATGTGCTATCTGATGTCACTTTGCCCAGCTGTAATACAAATAAGATCCATTTGAGAAAATTGCCATGAAATGCCACTCAGCACAAGCCTTGAAGGCCAGCAGTCGGCAAAGGGAGCCACTCTGACACTAGCCCCGTGTCCCCACCTCACAGATAAGGAAACTGAGGCCCACTGAGAGGAGTGGAGGCAGGGCAGGCCATGGTGATGTTCCCAGGCATGCTTTTTGTTTTGGACAGCTCCTCCCTGACTCAGGGCTTGGCCATAGTCAGACCCTTCTAGTCAGGGCCTCCTGAGCCCCCTCTTCCACTTCTCTGCCAGCAACTGCTCACAGCCTTTCTTTTAGCAGGCGAGAGTATAATGTGCTCGAGAGATGGCAAAGAAAAGCCATCCTTGGCAGTTTCAAGATCATAGACATCTGGGAAGGTACCTCTTGTCTGGGGCAAAGCGAGGTGGGCAAAGCTGGAGGGTTAAAGGCTGGGAAGTCATCTCAGCCAGAACTGGTATGGCTGTGGGTGACACCCAGCCTGCCAGCCTGTCCCGCATCTGCTTTGACAGCCAGCTGCTCTACAGCATCCTGACCTGGAGCTCCCACAAGCAGCCCCTGATGACCTCCAGTCTTTTCTCAGCCCCTCCAGCTGGTGTGCAGTCTCCCCCCACCATTTCCCTCTTCCACGCCTTTCAGCTACTGCACCATTGCCTGGAAGGTTCCCCTCACCCAAGTCTCTGCACCCCCCAATACCGCTCTGTTTCCAAGATCAGATTCAAACATTGCCTTTCTGTGGAACCTCCTATGTGTTCAGCTTTCTCTGGCTCCCAGAGTCCCTAGCAGCCCCAGGCCCAGATGCTGTGGAAAACTATCATTTCACAGCTGTCCACCCCCATCCCCACCCCTGAGCAAGTCCTGCCTCCCCAGTCCTCCTGAAAACACTATGGAGGGGCAGGAGGGAGGGCTAGGAGCTGGTTCCTACTCCTGGAGAGCACTCCAAATGAGGGCAGCAGACACACACAGTGCAAGGGATGATAGGATCATGTCCAGAAGTCTGCCTGACCCAGGCTGGGCAGAGGGTGTTGCCCGAACCTCTGATTCACTACAGACTTAGAGCATTGCTACCTACGAGCTGGTATGTAAGCTGTGTTCTGCCTACTTCC
>PVKM010010833.1:0-34225 GCA_004027735.1 Carollia perspicillata
TTTTTTTAAATATTATTTTTTATTGTTGTTCAAGTACAGTTGTCTCCATTTCCCTGCCCCAACTCCTCCCTGCCCTACCCATGAACCTACTCCCTTTGGCTTTGTCCATGTGTCCTTTATACATGTTCCTTGACAACCTTCCCCTGTTTTCCCCCATTATCCTCTCCCATCTCCCCCTGGTTACTGTCAGTTTGTTTTTTATTTCCATGTCTCTGGTTTTATTTTGTTGCTTGTTTGTTTTGTTGATTATTTTTATCTTTCAAACAACTTGTATGTTTTCATTTGTAAGGTGGTTTGGGGCTCTGTCTGTTCTTGCCACGACTACATGGACACTCCAGAATCTGCCAGCAAAAGCCATTTTGTTTTGAACTCTTCACATGTTTTTTTTGGGGGGGGCAATATTCTGGAAGGATTTAATAACTAATGTTAAATGGTCAATTATTTAGATATTGATATAAAGCATATAATATGTGCTCAGCATCCTACCAAGTATGGAGCGATATGTACTCACATTCAGCAAATGTTTCCTGGGCACCTACCATCACCGGCACATCCTCGGCACTTGGATGCCTCGTGAACAAAACAGGTGTAGCACATCCCAGCCCTAATGGAGTATACATTGTGGATGGCAGATTGAACACTTAGACATGTGGGAAATATTTCTCTTGCAAGTAGCTTAGAGTCTAGCTGGGAAATAAAATGCCAACACATACAGCAATTAGAGGCCAAAGTAGGTGGTACAAACCCCAGTGCTACTAGAGTGTCAGAGGCAGCAAACAGTTGGACTTCGGTAGACTCTGGACAAGGGGTAGAATAGGATAGATAGACCTTGGCAATTCACACATTGAAGTTATAGGAAAATAATTGGGAGTTTAGAATGAGCCCAGATGAAGAAAGCTTTGAACTCAAGATAAAGGTTTTAGAGTTTGGAGTGAGGATAGGAGGTAGGGTAAACATAACACAGAGAAACAAAAGTGTAAATCTGTCCTAAGATAATTTGTTCCTGAAAGGGAGGCTAGAAGCAGAGAGATCTGCCAGGAGCTCTTCCCATACTGCATCTGTGAGGGTATGATGACCTTGGCTTAGCAGAGGCAGAATACAGAACAAGAAGCAGACATGAAGATCAATTGTATTTGGACATGAGGTATACTGTGAGGGAAGAGAAAATGAAGAAAGAAGCAAGGCAGGAGTCTGAAGTCTGGGAAATGGAGACACTACTTTCTGTTTGGGAGGCTGCGTAGCATGGGAGTGGTGGGCATGGGCCCTGGGGCCAGAATGCTTGGTATGAGTCCTGGGGCTGCCATTAGTAGCCTGTGGTCCTCAGCAAGGTACTTAACTTCTCAGTGTCTTACTCTCCTTGTCTGTCAGATGGGAATGATAACATAGCATCCACCTTAAAGCATAATAGTTTGTGAGAAGTAAATAGGGTTAATACATTTAAGTGCTTAGGAGAGTGCCCAACAGAGGACCAGAGGGGAAGTGAGGTAAAAATGGATAGATGGATAGAAGTAAATGGGGTTAATACATCTAAGTGCTTAGGAGAGTACCCAACAGAGGATCAGAGGGGAAGTGAAGCAAAAATGGATAGATGATGGTTTCCTTTTCTGTGCAATTTTTTTTTTAGTTTGATGCAGCCCCATTTATTTTTTGTTTACTTGCTTGAAGAGATATATCAGATAAAATATTGCTACGAGCAATGTTTGAGATTTTACTGTCTATGTTTTCTTCTAGGATTTTTATGGTTTCTGGTCTCACCTTTACACCTTTAATTCATTTGGAATTTAGTCTTGTGTGTTATGTAAAAAGGGTGGTCTAGTTTCATTTTTCTGTGTCCATCCAATTTTCCCAACATCATTTATTGAATAAACTATCTTTAGCCTGTTGTATGTGCTTGCTTCCTCTGTCAAATATGAATTGCCTGTAAAGATGTGAGTTTATTTCTGGGCTCTCTGGTTTGTTCCATTGATCTACATGTCTGCTTTTATGCCAGTACCACACTGTTTTGATTACTATGGCCTTATATTATAATTTGATATCCGGTAGTGTGATTCCTCCAACTTTATTCTTCTTTCACAGGATTGTTGTTGCTCCATGGAGCCTTTTGTGATTCCATATAAGTTTTTCAAATATTTGTTCTAATTCTGTGAAATATGTCATTGGAATCTGGACAGGAATTACATTGAAACTATAGATTGTATTGGGTAGCATGGACATTTTGATGATGTTAATCCTTCCTATCCATGAACACGGTGTGTCGTATAATTTTCTGAGTGCAGGTCTTTTACATCCTTGGTTAGATTATTATTATTATCTATTATTATTATTATTAGATTATTATTATTAGATTATTATATAATATTATATATTATATTTTATTATTATCCTTATTATTATTATTAGATTATTATTGTTATTATTATTATTATTATCCTTGGTTATTCTTAGATAGTTCATTCTTTTTGAAATAATAGTAAATAGGATTGTTTTCTAAATTGCTTCACCATCTGTGAAATTTAACACTGCTTCTGGTCTCTGTTCAAGTCTAACTTTGTAATATGTTGGGCAAGGAATACGATGTGCATATCCCTGACTTTACTTTTAATCCTTGCTGCTTTATACCTAAATACCTTTAGCTTTTGGATCCTTTGCTCCCAGCTGTCTCTTTCTTCTGATTACAGAAGCTCCTGGTGCTAATTGGGTATTTACACACTAATACTTCTTGAAAGGACAACAAGGTGCTTTGGTGAAGAGCATTCCATGTAGTTCTCACAACAATCCTTCTAATTAGTTAGGATTATTGTTCAATACTCATTTGCATATTCAGCTGGACCCCACACAACAAAATAGGTTTATACCTGTGTATATATTTGTCAAAACTGATCAAACTGTACACATAGGCTCTGTGCATTCACTAAATTTTATCTCCTTTTTTTAAAAAAAGTAAAGATTCTATGCCCAGAAAGAATAATTGAATTGCCAAACATCACAAATCTAGAAATCAAGTTGAAGGGTCTTTATTTGCCATATCTTCTTGACCCTTCTAAGCAGTGCAAACCTCGCAGAGAGGACCACTCTGTTTACTTCTGGGAATGCCTACTCAGTAGACAAGGAGAAATACTGGAGACTATAGATAGATCATAGACGGATTCCTGAGAGTCTGCATGAGGGGAGGCAGATGAGAGAGCCCGGATGTCTCTGGGGGGGGAGAGGAGCTAAAGAGAAATCAGGATGTACAGTGGGAATTTCATCATGGATCTGACCAATGTCCTCCCCTTCCCGTATCGACACAAAACACTTAGCAAAATCTAGTTATTCAACCTGTTTTGGCTCCCTCTCTCTCTTAGCAGGGAGGGTTGGGCAATAACAAAGTACTGAGTGTGACCTCAAGGTGGACACAGAGCAAAATCAGAGTGAAGACTTAAAACCAGTTCCCTTGTTTACACTCTATTAATTTGTTCGTAATCTGCTCTGACTTCCCATTCATGTATTTATAGGTAGGAGAGATTATTTCTCATACTTCTTTCTGTTTACTTCTTAGCCCAAAAATAATTTAAACCCATATTTTATAATTATAACTTCTATTTTCTCTCACTCCAAAGAAATATGTATTTATTACAGGAAATTTAGGAGACAGATAAGCTAGGAAAACAATGATATCAAAGATGCAGGCCATCATTTAGAACTCAGTTACATAAATAGTAAATAATGGGTGAAGTGTTGCAACAACAACTCTGATGATTGTGGTAATGATAGTGACGATGATGATGGTGGTGATGACTAACATTTCTATCCGACTGTGTGCAAGGCACTGTTCTGTTAACTTGTAATATTCATAACAACCCCCTTCCTTTTATTTTGTGTAATATTATTTTATAAACGAGGAACCCAAGGCAGAGATGTTAAGTGACCTGGTCATGAGCACACAGCAGAAAGTGGCAGAGGTGGCAACCACCCATAGAGTTGGGCTCTAGCTTTTTAGGTACCACTCAATTTCAACACTGCAGCCACCCTACGTGGTAGAAACTGTTTTCCTCCTCACTTCCCAGTTCTAGATTTCTTTCTAGAATCACACATCTTGAGTTAGTGGCAAAACAGATTTCAAACAGGTCTGTCTGCTCTGAGCAGGAGTCCTTCACCAGGAGGCTCACGAATAGACTCCAGCAGATAATCGCTATTGACCTTTATTTAAGTGATGAGCAATCTGCCTCTGTGGCCACCCCCCAGAGAAAGGCGGTCACTGGCACTGTGCCCCATGGCATGGCTGCAGGGTGTTCTACCTGCCAAGACTATCTCTCCTGTGGGGAACAGAGCGTCTCCACAGAGAGTGATGAGGAAAGAGAGCCCAGAACTGGAGAGAAAGAGAATTTATTTTGGTGACACTTAAACCCCTGTTGTGGCTGCTGCCTTAAAATGGCTGATGAGCCATGTATATTTAAAAGCCCATGGACCAAGGAGAAAATGCTGTTTGTCTCCTTTGCAGTAAAATGAACCTCTTTCGATTTGCAGGATTACAAGGCACTATGGGAAAAATGAAAATTCATACCTAGGTGACATGTAAGGTCAGTTAAGGAATGACTAAACAAATTTCTTCCGACATGTTTTGAATGTCAAAAGTTATTCAAAGACCCAGCATTATTATCAGATCCTAGGGAGAGTGTTAATTATGTAGTTTCTGAAATTTTAGTTAAAAACAAACCCCTTAGTTGTTAAGAAAAAATAGTGCAGCACAAGAGGGAACATTTCGTAGCTAACAAGTTAGCCATTGCCTGCGGAGCCATCAGACACTTCCAGAGAGCTGGCCTGCTCTTGGGGAGGTACACAGACAGGGTTGCCTCCTTCTCCCCATCCACGCAATGCTGTTTATCCTCTTAACCTTTGCCATGGTCGCTGAGAACAGGATGGATGTAAAGTAAAAATCTGCAAAGTCCTAGGCGAGATACTCACGATGCTAAATAGCTCTGATAAATGAATCGAGCCTCATTTCAGATTCACGACTGGAAAAGAGAGAGGGATTGTCATGCTTAAAAAAGTGGAACAGCGTTTGCAATTTAAAATTTACTAAATCATTTGCTGAAGCTTTCTGCAAAGGGCCCCTCCCTGTGATTCCAGTGTTTCAGTTCAGCAAAACCAATCACCCCCAAAAAAATGACCAGAGGAAACAGTAGTACAAATATTTTTAGAGGAATATTCCTCTCTCATAATCCTTCATTTTTGAAATACAGTGTTTTATTTCCACAAGTGGAGCTGAAGAGAAGATATGGTGACACTGTTCCCCTCTACAAGGTTAACTTTACCGAGGTTTTCTCTGCAGACTGTGGTGTTCTGTCAACTAAACTGGTCATTTAGTTGACAGAACACTGGCAGAGCAAAGTGAGACAGTAATTTCCCATTTACCATAATGTAAATGGAGTCTGATTTCAAATACTATTATATGCGTGACATCATTTCTCAACCTAATATTTTTCTTGTCATTAAAAACACTTTATTTTTATATCTGACTTATATGGCATAGTTTATGCATGTTTAAAATATTAATAATAGCCTGGAGGAGCTTCCTGGGAGGAAGAAAAATGATATACAGGTTCACCCCATACAGCCCTGAGAGAATTTCTCCATATTATTCACTCAGAGTTCAATAGGACACAAATTATAAGAGTGGGCATGACTTTAAATCAGTTTTATAATTGTTTTTAGCTGGTTCAAACTTCCTAGAGTTGTAAAAATCTTCAGTTTACTAAACTTTGCAAATTTGATTTTGAAATCCTTGAAGTCTCTGTTCCACTGAACTAATCATAGTTGTGTATGTGTGGGTGTGTTTGTGTTTGCATTCTTAGCAGGTAGCTAAAATTATTTTATTTTGTCCTTTGTAGTGCACTACAAAGTGAGCGTGTTCATGTTCTCCCAGGAAGCCACACTTAGCTGTGCATCAGGAGGGCATGGCACAAAGAATGCAAGTGGGTGTGCAGTTCAGAATCTTCGCACTCGCGCGCTCTCGCTCTCTGGTTGGCACTGTTCCCTGCCGACTCTGCACTGCACCCAGGACAATGAGTCAGGAACAAGGCAGGTACTGGAAGAGCCCTCAGCACCCCACGGCTTTCTATCCACTGGCAGGACAAGGCATGTTTCACTTTGCTCCACGAAGATAAATGTTTTGTCCCATCAGGGACTCAAACAAAACGAACTATATTTTTAATGGAGAAGACAATACACAACTCACTCAAGTAAGATTTATTACATTGTAAGCAAAGCTAGGACAGACAGAGAATTCCTGAGATGGGGATGTGGCCTATTACATGTATAGCCTTAATTTATTGCTTTTCCTTTTATTTATTAACACAGAATGATAAATAAGCCACGGTGCTATTCGTTCCTTTTGTAATTTTCTGTCAAATGTACTCTTAAGCACAAGAGGCAAGACTCCATTTGCATTCTCTGGCCCTGCACACATCAAATACATGCAAAAATTATCCTGAAAGTTGGAAATGACTTGCCCCACAGAGTCTCAATGTTTCAAGTAAGTTTATTACTATCTACTGATTAATTATTAACATAAGTTTATTATGATCTTATCTAACTTACTCAGTGAGTGTGTGTGCATGTGTTCATCCACACGTGTGCACACGCTGGAGGGGCTGTAAGAAAGTAGCTTTGGAAATGTTAGGAGGACGGGGCTACAACCGTGTGACAAGCTACGTTTACATGTCCCACTTCCTTTAATCATCGAAACAGCCCAGTCATGTAATCACCACGTCCTGGAGTGCTGCTGTTGCACTGAATAAGTGCATCAGGCCAAGGGGGAGAACGGGGCTCACATCCAGGCTGCAGTTGTCTTGCTAGTCCAAGTATCCAGAGGATGTGTCTACCCAGAGGGAAGGCCTTTTTGAATGTACACAAGTCACCCACTGACATTACCGTTGTCCTGAAAATGATCACCTTCATTTTATAGAAGAGGAAATTAAATATCAGAACGATGGAGTTGTTTCCTGAGAGTACGTATCCAAGAAATAGCAGAGGAAGGACTCAAACCTAAGCCAACATGGCTTCAGTGACCTTCCTCCCCCAAACCTCAACCCCTTCCTTCAACTAAATTGCGTTGCTTTGCCTCCTGGTATGAGGCTGGTTGTGACATTTAAAATGCAAGGACTATAGGGTTGCGTGTTTATATTTTTAGATCCTTTTCTGAAAGTGAGTTTTAATGGGAAGGGAGAAAGGGGCAAAAAAACTCGCCAAAAGTCTTAAACCCCTTTTGAGTATTTGAGAGGACAACTCCAGCACTTCTGCTGAAATTTCAAAGTGGCCTCTTTACCCAACAGGCTGTTGTTCATTGATCACAAGCTATTAGTGACTATTTACCTATGAAATCGTATGTACAGTTCACAAATGTATTTGATTTTCACAAGCTTCACTAGGGAACAATGCTTAGTCAACACATTCTTTGCTCAAAGGCTACGATCAAGGAGCATGAAGCATGACAAATGAATATTTAGCCTTTGAATTTGGAGTTGATAAAGGGTAATGTTTCACAGGTTGGCACATTGATCTCCCTTACTATTCCACACAGACTCTGAATTCCATTTACAACTTTGCATGATCAGATGCACATTAAAATATAATCATCCCATTTCAAATAGTTCACTGTACAATGGTCTCATTTTTAAACTTTAACTAATGCGGTTAGTCTGGCTGCTATTATCATCAATTTATGTATGTAAAATTGTCAATACTGTCCAGCCAATAATATTCTCTAATAGCCTTCAGCAAAATCATGCTCCCTTCGCACAGGGCCTCCTGCTTCTTTGTGGGTCAAATGGAAAATGGAGGTAGGGGAACATTAGCTTTTGATAATAAAGCAAAGTAAGTAAAATAGGTGTTCAGTAAAGTCATCATTTTTGGTATTTATGGCATAGTTCTGTTAGTCTCTTGGTTCCTTTTGTAGTAGGTGGATTTGTTCATACAGAGAAATGTATATTTGTTAATACTAAGAGGGAGATTGAATATATGTATTTGACTATTTCAGAGAAATACAACATGGTATTATGAGTGTTTAATTCTGTAGCACAATTTTCAGATCTTCTTTTTCTAATTGAATTTATGGGGGGGTGACAGTGGTTTCAAAACTATACAGGTTTCAAGTGTACACCTCAGTTAAATATATCTGCTCACTGCATCATGTGCCCATCGTCCCAAGTGGTGTCTCTTTCCATCCCCATTCTCCCCCTTTGCCCACCTCCATCTCCCCTTACCCCCTTTCCCTCTGTCTATCACCACACTGATGCCTTTGTCTACATGTTATGTAGACATGTTTTCTGGCTAATCCTTTCACCTTCTTTCATCCAGCACTCCCAGCCCCCCTCCTCTAATGGCTGTCAGTCTGTTCCATGTATCCACGCCTCTGTTTCTATTTTTTTCTCAGTTTATTTTGCTCATTAGTTTCCACATATAAGTGGGATTACATGGAATTTGTCTTCCTCTGACTGGCTTGTTTCACTTAGCATAGTAATATCCAGGTTCATTTGTGCTGTCACAAAAGGTAAGATTTCCTCTTTTACGTGGCTGCCTAGTATTCCACTGTGTAAATGTACCACTGCTTTTTATATCCACTCATCTACTGATGGTCACTTGGGCTATTTCCAGATCTTGACTGTTGTAAATAACACTGCAATGAACATAGGTGTATGTATATTCTTTTGCATTAGTATTTTGGAATTCTTAGAATATATTCCCAGGAGTGGGATTGCTGGATCAAAGGTGGTTTCATTTTTTATTTTTTTTATGAAACTTCATGCTCTTGCACAGTGGCTGCACCAGTCTGCATTCCCAGCTACAGCACACCAGAGTTCCCTTCACTCTGCATCCTTGCCAGCACTTGTTGTTTGTTGATTTATTAATGATGGCCATCCTGGCAAGTGTGAGGTGACATCTCATTGTGGTTTTAATTTTCATCTTTCTGATTATTACTGATGTTGAGCGTTTTTTCATGTCTGTTGGCCATCTGTATGTCGTCTTTGGAGAAGCTTATGCAGGTCCTTTGCCTATTTTTTAATTGGAGTGTTTGTCTTCCTGGTGTTGAGTTGTATAAATTTTTATATATTTTGGAAATTAACCCCTTATTGGATGTATCATTGGAAAAGATGTTCTGCCTTGCAGTGGGTTCCTTTTTCATTTTATTGATGGTTTTCTTTGTTGTACAAAAGCTTTTTAGTTTGATGTAGTCCTATTTGTTTATTTTTCCTTTGTTTAATTTGCTCTAGGAGATATACTGGCAAAAAATATTTCTACGAGACATGTTTGAGACTTTACCGACTATGTTTTTTTCCATGGTTTTTATGGTTTTGCAACTTACATTTAAGTCTTTTATCCATTCTGAGTTTATTCTTGTGTATAGTATAAGGTGGTGGTCTAATTTCATTTTTTCACATGTACCTGTCCAATTTTCCCAGCACCATTTATTGAACAGACTGTCTTTACTCTGTTATATGGTCTTCCCCCCTGTGTTAAATTGACCATAAAAGCCTGGGTTTATTTCAAGATGCTCTGTTCTGTTCCATTGAGTGATAGGCCCACTCTTATGCAAGTACCAGACCATTTTGATAACAAAATGAGCTTGTAGTAAAAGTTGGGTATTAGGTATTGTGATACCTCCAACTTTGTTCTTTCTCAAGATTGCTGAGGCTATTCAGAATCTTTTTTTTGGGGGGGGTGCCACATAAATTTCTGAAGAAAGACTGTAGAGTGGGTCCAGGCTGGACACAAACCATAGCCCCTTCCACAGGTTGCAAGCCGGGTAGGGTAGAGCAACTGGGGTCAGGAGGGTAGGGGTACTGGGTCTGCTACTTGGAGAACCACACAATCGAGCATTCAATAAGGGGAAAGTGGCCCCTATTCCAGAGCCAAACCACTCAGTCTCTGTCAGAGTCTCCAACTGTAGTTCCCCCTGGCGGATCTCAGTACAGATTTAGGTTGGGTACAGCCAACCATCCCCTCTACTGGAGTAAGCTCAGCCACCCCAGACTCAGGGAGATAGATCAAAAGAGTCTCCCACTTGGGGTAATGTCAGCCCAGACCTTGGAAAGGGGCTAAGCACTTTATCCCAGTTCCATACAAATAGCCTCCAAGAGACTCGTATTTTGTATGTCCTGATTTTGAGGTGGTTTTCCTTCCTTCCAAGGAACTGAGCCCAGTGAAGTTGGGTATGCAGGAATGGGCAGAGCTGATCCAAACAGTCTCTCATTGGGATGGTGCCCTCAGCCCACAGGATGGGGCAGGCCCTTTCTCCCCTTCCCAGGGTTGGGTGGGCTGAGCTTGCTGGGGAGATTGAAATGGCCCTCTGCCCTGCAATGTAGCCCCAATCCCCAGAACCCTCCCATCTGGTTCCTGGATTAAAGCTTCCCTAGGAGACACAGTCCCAAAGTCCTACCTTTGCATGGCACCCTGGCTCCCTGCTCAGCTGAAGTTAGCAAGACAGGGCTAGCCAAGTGATTCAACAGGTGGGGCGAGGGACACCAGCTGCACCCTCAAGGTGGTGGAGACCAGCACTCTTTCCAAAGCCACACAGTTTAGTCATTGCCTGGGTCTGTGCCAAGGACCTCCCCCCAAAAAGAAGGTCCCGAAAGTCACTATGGGTGCAGCCAACAGACCCCTCTGCAGGACCCGAGTATGGCAGAGTGGTTTTGCCAGCAGCCAGAGACCAGGCAGTGCCCTCCCCAGGCTGGTGCTGTAACTATAGGAGTGCTCCTCCCTGAGAAGGTGGTGTTTGGGTTTCCCAGGCGGATTGAATCCCCAGTGATTTTTACCCCCAGATGCTAAGTGCGTTCTTCCCATCTCTGTTGCTCTGAGTTGGGGATCCCTGAGTGGGGCTAAGACCCATGCTCCTGGGGGGAGGGAGTTTTGCAGTTGTGATATCCCTCCAGCTTCTCAGCCTCCACACCTGGGTGCAGGGATCAGCCCTCTCCACATCTCTGCCCTTTTACCAGTCTCTCTGTGACTTCTTCTGTAAACACTTGGTTATAATACTTCCACTAGCCTTCAGTTCGTCATTCAGGTTGATTGCTCTATAATTTAGCTAGCTGTAAATTTGGTTTCAGGCCAAGAGCAGGTGAGTATAGCTTCCACCTACTCACTCTGCAGCCATTTTGGAATCCGCTGACGGATTGTGCTTCCTCCTTCTTAAAACACTTGCTCTTGAAACGTTCCTTCCTGGGTCCCAGTCACCGTGACTTGAAGCTCAGTGCAGACAGGCCCATGTGGAAGAGAACTGAAGTCGCTGGCTGAGATGTCTGGCTGAGCTCCAGGTCAAGCTTTCAGATGACTGGGGCTGTTGTGATGATCCTGGGCAACACTTCAGGAAGTTTCTTCCTTTCCTTTGCCTCCTGATCATTTTAGTCTCTCTTGATTTCCCACATTACCACCTGGAAAATCTCAGGATCATTTTGATACAGAACTTCATGAAAAACTTTTACTTTTCCCCCCAATTAAATATATTTACTGATTTCTTATCAGTTAAAAACTGACATAGAGTTGTTTCAGATCTGCTTTTTTAAAGCACAGCTGTCTGTCTCTCTTGGCTGAAATTATTGACCTGACATATCAACTGTCACATAAAAGGGAAAATTATATTTCTGTACTTACCATGTGCAACATTCAATATGTATGTATATAAGCCTTGTGCAGAATAGTTTTTATAATCCTTCAAGTGATTATTGCAGAAGCCTGCTTCTGAGTTACTCTTCAACCCCCCTGCCCACCACACGTGCACACACATACACTGCCCACTACACATGCACACACACACACACACGCACTGCCCACCACACATTACACACCAACACCACCAACACCCTGGCTATATGAGCCAAGACTTCTAAGCAGTGGAGTCTGAACCAACTATAAATCTCAATCTTGATATTAGACAATGCCTAAAGTAGAAACATAACAACTATTCAATAATTTCAAAAAAATTCTTCTTTAAAATCAGTAAACATGTTTTCAAGGTCTTCTCAGAAAGTTCTCGGAACTTTCTTATTGAAATTGGAAATTCCTTTCAAATTTGACTTTTAAACTCCCTCTTCCTCTAGATCTCCACAGTGATTGTACTCACTCTTTCAAACCCCACTCACCTCAGGGTTGGAGGTTGAATGGGGCACTCTTTTTCCTCCTTTGTCATTTCCACATTACTCTTCCCTCTCCTCATTGGTGGCTGATGCTAAATAGACTGCTCTTTCTCACTCCCTGTGGAGTCATTCACTGCCTTTGGGGAATCTTCCACATCTCCCTTCCCATCTTAGTTCATTCCAAAGGCCGGCTCACTCATTATCCTGAGTCACCTGAGCTACCTGAGCCCTTGACAAGACGTACCTTCTCTCCACCACAGTGGCCAACATGTTCACCCTTGCCGTAACTGTCAAAATGCAAAACTGCTCCACTTCCAAATCACTAATTCCAACAACTCACTCTGCAGTTACCACCTCTCATTTCCAGTTCATACCGCTTCTCACTGAGACTTCTCTTCTACCTGTCAAGACCTCCCCAGAAACCCTCAAGTGATCAACTTCATTCTTACTTTCCTTCAGGACCCTGCCTCAGCTTCAATCAGAATGGATCCATTTTTACCTGTTTATATATTGGGATTCTAGTCAGATTTATTTACCATTAAAAGTTCCTCAAATAAAAGATGCTCATTAATCTGTCTCATTTTAGAAATTGAAAAAGTAGGGCCAAAGAGAAAGTAATATTTTTTCAATGTTAGTTGGTGACAGAAGTCCCTTCCTTATTAGCCAATTCACATTTCGTTCACAGTAACACAAGCTACCAAACTTTAAAAATGAGATACAAAGTCATTTTCTTGTGAATGTTCAGACTATTGATATTTGAAGCTATTGTTTTTAGTACCTCAGTTTTAGAAATTATTGTTGTTGAACATTTCATTAATTACGTATGTAGTATACACATATTTTGTAGAAGCAATGGGGATTCAGGACTATGAAAAGAACAACCGTTGCTGCTTTAGGCAGGACATAAACCTAGAGACAACGGGATGAAGCTGCTGACATTTTAAGATGCTTTTGATTCTTGCATCCTGGTGTTGTATAGTAGCTTTATTAAAAGAGTGTTTTAATCATGATTCCTTTTCCAATTTCATGATCACAACATCTTTCTATGAAGCACACACTGTGCCTGGGTTTGAACATGAAACTCAGAATCACACGAGTGGGAAGTCTCACAGAACCAAGCACAAGGAATCCTCCTCACCAATGCACTAGCACATACTCTTTGGGGTCTAGGAAAGTTCAGGAATTTCTGTTTGAGCAATAGCCATGGATAGCCAGAGCTGACCTCAGGTTTTGTCCGGAAATTTCTTAATGTCAATTGATCTTTGGATCCCACACTTTCTCCTGCCAGACCAATGGTCTTTTCTAGCAATACAATCTCTAGGATGGGTAGGCTACCATCACCCTTTGAGCTGCCCCGGTGTTTACTTAAGTTACAATTCAGGTGCATGTGTCTTTCTCTATGAATGTCTGCTGTGGTTGTCATTTTGCTGCAGCCACGTTTCTGCTTTTCATCAATCTCTTGTCTCACTTGTACCCTTTCCTGTGCTGACTTTCACTGTAGAATCAAAAGCCTTCATAATCTAGGCCCTTCTTTTTACCCGATCTACTTTGCAGTTGGCTGCACTGGACCACTTTTCCCAGGAGAATAACTACTAGGCAACCTGTGCTTTCTCTTTGAATTGAATTTATTGGGTGATGTTGGCTAGTAACATTATATAGGCTTCAGGTATATGATTCTATAATACATCATCTGTGTATTGCAAATAATGTGTATTTATTTGTATTGCATCATCTGCAAATAATGATAGTGTTACTTCTTTTCCAATTTGGATGCATTTTATTTCTTCTTTTTATCTGATTTCTGTGGCTAGGACTTCCAGTACTATGTTGAATAAGAGTGGTGAAAATGGACAGCCCTGTCTTATTCCCGATCTTATGGGAAACAATTTTAGTTTGTGCCCATTGAGTATGATGTTGCCTGTACAGTTGTCATATATGGCCTTTATTCTGTTGAAGTATGACCCCTCTGTTCTCACTTGGCTGAGAGTTTTTATCATAAATTGGTGCTGGATTTTATCAAATGCTTTTTCTGCATCTATTGATATGATCATGTGATTTCTTCTTATACTCTTTCTTAAGATTTCACTTTCATTTTAGAACAACATATAGATAGATAATGTGTAGCCTTGAGAAAACAATACATAACACAGACCCAAGAGCTTTAGAATCAGATGCAGGCGAGTTCAAATTTGGGCTGTGACGCTTAGGGTATGACCAAGGTGAAGCTACATAACCTCTCTGAGTCTCAGTTTCCCCACACTTAAAAAGAGAACTGTAATATTTACATGTCATTGTACCACTACATCCCACCAGTGTGGTGACCACATGAGCTAAAGAATGTGAAGCCATGGCATAGCACTGGAACATATGAGACATTCAGTATGAGCTATTATTATTATGTTTTAGCATTATTCAAAGTAATGCTTTCAGAAGATCTTGCTCTTGGCCACAAAGCCTGGAAGGCAGTGATATTGTTCATCTCATTTTTATAGGTTTTATGATCACTGGGCCAACCAGTTTGGCTTATCCTGACCATTTTATCTGCATGTACTAACTTTTCATTTTGTATAAAGTGGTATTGTATAAAACTTTTCATTTTATTGATCCTGTGAGTTTTTCTTCATAAAAACTTAAAAAATGCTGTGTTTCTGTTCTAGTGTTCTCTTGGCAGGAAATAGTAATATCTAAACAAAATGCCACTTCTAAACTAATCGCATAAGAAAAATCGTTTCTGTTTCTGACCCTTTCTTACTCCATTTCAGAAACTAATTCTTTCTCCTTCTTTAAGCAAGTTATAAAACCTTATGTTTTCAACAGACTGAGCCTTCCAGTCAAACCATTGCTATCCCCGCCAAAAAACCCCTTCAGTACTTTCATAGCTTCTTGTTCTGTGTGCCCTAATTAAATGGTGTCACAGAGACAGTTTCTTAACCATTAAAATAGCATATGGACACACTTTCATTTTGAAAGATTGCTAAAATATTTTTAAACTTTCTAGTTAGAAAAGAAAAACAGATTTGACCCAACAAAATAAGTCTTACGATTCCCTGCTTTGTAATCTTTACTAATGCATAAAATGAAAATAATGTTCTTTACCTTTTTGTCCATATATTTAATGTTTTTATTTCCTTGTCAAGGTGGAATATTCTCATTGTTAGTGCCCAAAGGTAGCAGCTGGCTATCAACAAAATATGCAGAACTTCCTTCTTTGGTAAATGCTCTCTGAAGGTCATGATGATGAGGACAGTGATGTCTAATTTAAAATAATCTTTACCCCTTAATATTTCTCCCAACTGTCTCATTATACACACACACACACACACACACACATATATATATATATATGTGTATATAAAGATGTATACATATACGGGGTGGGCACAAGTAGGTTTATAGTTGTGTAGTTGTGAGTACACAAGACAGTTTATTTTTGTACTATTTATTAATTGTTGTATTATTTATTAGCATTACCACTGTGAACATACTTTTACCTACCCCGTACATACACATACACATTTTAAAATGCATTGCTCTATTGCTTTATTAGATGATAATGGGTTGATCAGCTTGGAATGAATTTACTTTTCCATGTTTGAATCCTGGACTTTTTATAAATCATTAATTTTGAAAATCTAAGCCTTCTCCTCAAACCTTTCATTTTCTGAGTTTTATGTTTCCCTGTTTTGGATTTGTAAGTAACACGGCAGTTACATAAAGCTCAACGATGTTAATCTTGCCACACTTCCGTGGACGCTGCTTTAAGTGAGGGGGGAGCGCCTGAAGAACCGTGTGCTGGAACAGCAGCAGGGAAGCTTCCGGCTCCCGGGGCCCTTTTTTGGTCCAATTATCGGTGAAAAGGTGATATCTTTCAGCGTGTCACTTGTGTGCAAATATAGAAAAGATCATCAGTTATCTTGTATGTGCTTCTTCCAATATGAATGAGCCTCATACTGAGTCTTACATGGATGTTTCTGCTAAGGCTGCTGCACTTGGAAACAGAGTGCTCATCAGGTAGCTAAATGGGAATTAGCTCTCAGTGTCAGTGTGGCACCGAGCATTTCAGGTACATGTCCTCTTCCTTCATGACTGTAAAAAGAAACACGTGCTACACAAGTTTTTGTTAATTGAAAATAAAATCATCTTTCCAAACCACTTTCGAGAGGAGGAGTTCTAATCGTGCATCCATCCGGTAGGTGCATGTGACACCAGGTTCACTGGCTTCTTTTTGCCCTTTTACTTCTTAGTTACTAAAGAAAATGCAAATAACAAATGTAAAGACCACATAAGTAGAGTAGTCAAACATTAAGCAATTAAGGGCTAATTGTCTAATTAGATTACAACAGCGATTTTGTGAAGGGCTTTAAAGTGTCCCACCCTGGCAGGCACTGACAAAATGTTTGTATGTGTAACTGATGCTTTTGGATTCTTTTTCAATGAAATGTGCATCAGAGTAAGGCCATTCGTTTTTGTGGTTAACCAGAACCTCGGCATTTCTTGCAGAGTAACTTTTTTTTTTTTTTGCTTTGTGGGATCCCTGACAAACTGGAAGACGGCTGTGCTGGAATGTGGGGAAAGCAGCTGTGAGGGAACAGGAGGAGGCGAGCCCCCACACAGCTGGCTCCTAAGATAATTAATTGTGAAGAGAGGAAGCAATCCACATAATTGTGTAAATGTTAAGTAATTTACATAATTGGGTGTACATAAAAATGAATTTTTCCCTGTTATTTCTTAATGTAGAAAAATCTAATCTACCAACAGTTGGCTATTTAATAAAGAACCTGATTTTTTAAACAAAATGAGAACTATATATTCTAATGTGTGCTTTTCTTCAAAATAATGTTTTTCTGTGACTATACCTTTCACCTCTTGCTAAAATAGCTTTGTGTGTGTGTGTGTGTAACACAGGGGCGAACAAAGTAGGCTTACAGCTATGAATATGTGAAACAGTTTATGCTTGTATGATTTATTAACTATTGTATTATTTTCCATATGAGCAACTGTGAACCTACCCCTGTATATAGTGTTTGTGTATATGTGTAGAATGTCTTTCTGTGACCTTATGCTTAATTTCTTGCTACAATTGCTGAAGAGCCACCCCATGAACAACAAAGCCTCTCTAGCTACTCTTCTGTCAGGGGTGTCAAATACGCCTTAGATCAAGGGCGACAGTGTGGGCTGGCTATGTATGACTCCTTCTTCTCCCCCCATTAACAATTCATTTATTCCTGTATTTTTCTCCTCCGATCTGAGACAGCCTAGAAATCTTTCTCAAAGAAGTGCTCCAGACAGAATGAATCAGAGCTGGCACTTGAGATGGAGCATACTTGCCAAAGCTTTTATAAACATCACTTGATTTTACCCCACTGTGACACTTGAGTTCATGGGACACAACCTTCATCTGGTTCTCCTTGGACTCTCCATCAGTGCTACATAATAAGATACAGGATGGAGTTAGTGGGCATGATTTTGCTCTTCAAAGGACTGACTCTCGCTGAGGTTGCCAGTACTTACTAATCTGAAGCTCCCCCAGCATGAAGACTGGTGATACGAGTCAGCTCCCAATGAAAGAACCAAATGTATAAAAATAACTTTAACAGACTGAAAATAAATCTGAGAGAGGATGCCTAGACTCTTTGGGCAGCATGGATACATCATTAAAACAAGAGTTTACCCTCCTAGGTTAGTCAAACACATGAAAGGGTGACAAAAAACATTCCTTTACACCCCACATTTCTTCTTGGTTATCTTTAGAGTTGGATCATTCCCTGGATGCTTAGTTCCTTATAAAAATGAAAAAGAAAAGAAATATTTTCCATAACATGTATCTGAAAGTTTTAATTTTAGATTTATTGTTTTACATTTTTGTGCCAGTATTTCTGGGTTTCCATTTTGCTCTGTTTCTAGAGTCTTCCTTTTTTCTACCCATCTCTCTTTCCATTTTGACTTGGAAATTGTTTTAGATCTTTAAAAAAGCCATTCACCAAATTTCCTTTCCTTCATTTTGTCTCAAATTATTTTAATAAAGCATTTTCTTGGTTCATTGTTTCTTCTTTCCATTTGATTTTTTACTTGCCTCCCTCAACCCCCTGCAATCAAGCAAGCATTTATATTTTCCATTAAGTACAGCTTTCCCCAGTCACTATAAACATTATGTGAAAGCAGTAAGTTAATAAATAGATTAAGACCTCCATCAACTGTGCTAATACAATTAGAAATGACAGAGATAATTCCAAGAGCCTGATTTTTATTTTAATGTGTTTTTCATATGTACATTTTAATGTGAGCTTTCATGATATTACTTTTCAGCCACACTGCTTCAAACTACACAGTGGAGGTACTTTGTGCTGCTCAAATTCAGGCTGAGTTGTCTGGCCATCCAGCTGCCCCAGTCTTTACTGTTACGGCCCCTTCAGAACACGGGGCATCTCCTCGCAGAATGAGACCACACCTTGACCTGCCTCCTCCTGTGTTTGATCTTCTCTTTTCTGAATCATAATTGCCTGATGAGTATATTTTGTTTCTAAATTAACATCCTTCCGCTGGGCAGTAAAAATAAGTGAGGGTCAGATAAAATTTTGAAAAGTATAAACAGACATTTTCATGGCTTAATTAATCGGTAATATGCTATGCAATTGAACTTGAGAGTAAAACATGAATACTGAAGATCAACTTTACTGTCATATGCTACAATGTTGGACACTTTCTAACTACTGTAACAGATATGTTTTCAGGGAACTTAAATCATTTTTATAAAGTCAGTCTTACCCAAAGCTGAGTGGTAGTTGAAAGCATTAGGGAAATTTGGGTCATAAACTACTTTCGTTGGTTGACTCATACCTTGTCATTTTTACAGGGTATGTGCTTATCTTTAAATCAGGTGATTATGCAGCTGGTCTTAACTACTATTGCTCACCTTTACTTACCTTTTTACCAACACGGCTTGCACCTCTCTGACAGAAACTGACTCACTTTTTTAAAAGCTAAAAATCAGTTCAACCACAGAGGGTTCAAAACTTTTGATCTGACCATAAATTAAAAGTTCAGATCAGGTCACTTACCTTAAACTTGAGGGGAAAATTAACCATGTCTTTAAAAGTTTGGGTTAAACAATATTCTAGATAATTTTGCTTGTTTAGACTCCTCTCCTTTAACCTTCTTCCTTGCTGTTTATTCCTATAAACTACTCCTGTTAAATAGTAATTGTTCTAAGCATCACATCAGGAAAAGTTCTTGGATATCTTATCTGTCAGATTATTCAAATAATTTTTTCATTGTCTATTCCTATTTGGCATTAATTTGATCATAGCTTTTTTCTTTTGTGGATGTTTTCCTTTTTCTTTTAAAAAGAAAGTAGTCTGATCTATCCATTTTCCATTTTCCCCAGCTTCTACTCCCTTGCTTGGAACTGACGTCTGTGTTAAGTGCTGTTAAGAAACTGGTCTTTATTATTTCCACAACACTTGGCTTTTGCATGAAGTTACTATTGAAATGGCCTCTTTGGTCTTGGCATTTTTAAAATATGTTCTTAATTTCCTCATACTGACGATATTTCTGACTTTAGAAATCAGCAAGAACATGAATGAAGTTAATTTTTTATAAATGATTTTCATGTACACAGCTCAGAGATCTTAAGAAGAAAAAAGCAATATAAGTCTCATATTCTATATATAGTTTTGCATGTCTTTCTACCATAAACTTTGGTCAAGTCTAAACCTTTTTTAAAGATTTTGTAAGTGTATATACATTGAAGGTTGAAGTCTGATCAGTCGTTAACTTGTAATTCAATTGTTGATTGAAATTATTCCTTGGGTTCTTGGCCCTCAGTGAATAGCTCTGGATACATGGTAAACGAGGCCCAGAGTTTAAGGAGTGAGCTGTCTACAGGAGAGACATGCTTACAAAACGTTAGCAGGCCCATGGTCTTTGTTCGCTTTCTTTTAAATCTGTATAAGAGAAACACAAGCTGTCACCACCCCCTGAGTTACTTCCATCCATGGGAAAAGTCTGATTTATTCGATTGGTGAAGAATTTGACATTCACTTGGGTAAAGCTCTACATGAGAGGCCATGCCCACACATTACCTTGGTCTCTTTCTTCTCATTTCTCACTCTCATTACCCAGCCCCCTCAATGGACCAAGCCCTGAGCACAGGTGGCCTATTCTCTTTGTCTTTACCTTCTGGCTTTCAGGGCAAAAGGGAAGCTTCACTTTATTGTGTAACCAATGAGTAAGTGTCCTGGGGAAGCAGCCTCCTCTGGCTGCTCTGTCTCAGGACTAAGACTTGAGAGGGAGTATCAGAAAGCCTGATTTTGGCTAAAGGTCTCTGCTCTAATACGACAGCCGATACAGGTTCAAGTTGTCAAACGCACAAGACTCAGGAGGCTTTCAGTTGATACTATCTGTTTAGATTTATAGAAGAATACAGGGCAAGAGATACATCAGGTGAAGCATCTGCTTGTCATGCGGTGGCCCAGCTCTACCCAAATACACAGCTTCTTTTGCTCCCTCTTACATACTGTATGGCTGCTGTGGACAAGAGCTGGTGCATGGGTATCACCTTAACACAGAAGCTGTGTCATTTGTTTCCATCTGACCTTGCAGAACTGCTGAAGCTATAGAGGCCCAGGCCTCCGTGCCACCCTACGGCTCCTCTGCCCAGGTATCTGCAGACAAGGTGGGCATAGCATCCCACATTCCTCTTTGCTCTGTTGTGTTTAGACTCTGAGATGATTCTTCCAGGCAGTCCTGCATTAGCCTGGACCCGCTCTTAACCATTCACTCACAATGTCCAGTCCAGATTTGTCAACAACAAAGGTAAAATTTTGATCCTTATCTGATTCTTGTGTATGTATTCCATTTTCTGGACAATGCATCATTTGTGGAGGTCCCCGAGGAGCCAGTCACACCCCTTTTCCTCTGAGTTCGGGACAACTGAGGCACATCAACTGCACCCAGTTGATGCCCATGGGCCAGTGTGCATCAGAGGTTTTTCACTCCACCAATCAAGTAAAGAAATTATCTTCCCATGGAGTTACTGTTAGCAACCCAGGAGTGGGATCAGAGATCTCCTTATAGACATCAATACAAAGAAGTAGGACAGCTCTATTTTAAGAGTAGGTTTAGTGCTTTAATAGAAAACCATCCAAAGTATAGTAGAATTCCAAATAAAGCCATGTTCAAGGATGGCTGGAAGAGACCTGCTCCCTACTGCCGTGAGAAGTTGAGCTGAGATGTGAAGGATGAGTCAGAGTGTTTTATGGGATCAACAGAGAGCAGGCATTTCACATCAGGGTTTCGCAGAAGCCCGGGGGGAGCCGAGCAATATCACGGGAATTGTACACCTTTCCCCAAAACTCATACTGACACTATTACTAAATCAGTACTTTTCTTCTCTCAAAGTAACTCTGATTTATTTAGATTTTATAAGCTTTTGAAATTGCACATAAAAACAGATACTCAGTCTTTGCTGAGCAGTGCTGCTGAGATGTCAGAACGCAGCAGTGACCAGGACAGGCAAGGTCCCTGCTCCCACGGAGCTTACATTCTAGAGCAGAACTGTCCACTCAAGTCACCACCAGCAGCGTGTGGCTAGCAAGCACTTGAAATGTGGCTTGTCCCAAGAGAGACGTGCCAGAAAAGTGACATTTAACCTGAATTTCAAAGACTGTATGCAAGAAAAGAATGCAAAATATCTCATTGATATTTTTAATATCAATTACACATTAAAATGATGTTTTACTTGTATCAGTTAAATAAAATATACAATTAAAATGATTTTTAATTTTTTATTTTCTTTTTATACTGTGGCTACTAAAAAATTTACCACCACACACGTGATGTGCATTCCCATTGGTCAGAGCTGCTCTCAAGAGAAAGAAGAGTAAAAAATTAACTAGTTCACATTTAAATGAGTAAGATGATTTTCCATAGTGACAGTGCTACAAAGAAAATAAGACCAGATGACGCATGCAATGGAGAGTGGCAGAGACCGTAAAATCAATAAGCCAAGGAAAACTTTTCTGCAAAGCAATTTTTGCTGTCATGTGGACGATAGGCAAGAGCCGGCCAGGTGAATTTCTGTGGGAAGAATGGGATTCTAGATAGAGAAGTAGCAAAGGCCCCAAACACTGGCTTGTCATCTTAGAAAAACCAGAAGTCCAGTGGGATTATATGAGTCAGAGGAAGAATCAGAAAAGTGGGCAAAGGAGCTTACAGGCTTGGCATGGAGACGGGCTTTCTTCAAAGTGCAGTGGGAAACCACAGATGCGTTCCTGGGAGAGTGGTGTGAATTCACTTCTGCTTTTAGGAAGATCTCTCTATCTGCCTTAAGGAAAAGCACATGAAAATGGGCAAGAATGGAAGCAAGGAGATCAGAGGTCACAACAGTAGTGCTGCTTGAAGATATTGGTGGCTTGGACTGGGATTAGCCGGGCTGCTGCGGAAGTAGACAGATGTGGAAAACACACTCTCCCCTTCCAGCTTTCAGACCCCTGGTGATGGTTTGGAGATGGGGAGGGGACACTCCAGGGTCTCCGGCTGGAGACGTTGGCAGTGGTGCCATTTGCTAAGACTGCAAAATTAAGAGAAGAACAGGTTGGGGGAGGGAATAGGTGTTTTGTTTTACCCATGTTAAGACTGAGGTTGTTAAGAGCTGCCTATGTAAGTTTGGAGTTTGGTGTGGAAATCAGGGTAAGAGACATACATTTGGAAGGCAGCTCATGCTGCCTTAAGTCATCACCTGTGTTTCAGTGTATTGTGACTAAAGACCCAGGTTCTGGCATTGTTTTATAGTATTAATTTCTTACTACTAAAATATCCTTTTCCGTTGGATTCCATGGACTTTACCAAAAGGCTGCTAATGTTACTGTGTCCTAGAGTGAGAATAAATAGTACGGTCATGGCGTAGGGTGAGAACAGGAGGTGCAGGAAGTTCTGGTGCCGAGCAGCGGGCCGGAGCACAGGAGGCTGCTCCAGGCGTTCAAACGGGGCCTCTGGGGACAACGAGGTCCCACCAGACTGGCCAACTCCCCTCTAGGCTAAAGCTTTGCTGGACCAGCTTCTGTCCTTCTCTCCCTTCTTGCTTTTCACAGGCTGTTGGGACTAAACTAACAGCATCATTATTACGCTAGTTTTCAAAGAATGGGGAAAAAAGAAGCATCTTAAACAGGAAATCATAAAAAGAGGGGGAAATTGCTTTATTGGCCCTCGGTTGGAGTCTACAAATTAGAGAATTATATGGCAAGGCATTAAACAAGGGCACAAGAGATACGACTCTGATTTTATTAGTCGTGACTGAGAAATGAAGCTCTTGCCGGATGCTCTGGGAACCTCTGGGGCCTAAGTTGAGAGGTGATATGGCATAAAGCCGTATAGTCTGATGACGCTTCAGCTAGCCTTGAGAAGAGCAGAAGGCACAGCAGCGTCATGCTGATTTGTACGGGTAGTAGCCTACCCTGTAAATCCAAGGCACGACTCTTTTAGGTGACAAGGCCCTTAGGAAAAATGGTAATTAGATGAGGCAAGATTTCAGCAGTTAGTCTCCAGCTGAGGAAAGCATTTTTCTTCCCCACTGCTAAATAGCCACTTTGGGACCATGATGACACTCTGAGAGGGCCATAGTTGGAGACAATTGCCATCCCTTGATTGTGGTATTTGCAGCTGCCAAGCAGTCAATTCACAAACATTCATTGAGGGCCTGCAGAGTCTCAGCCGCATAGTAGAAGCTGAATAGCACACGTGCACAGAGCGGGTCCTTCCCTCTCACGGCTGGGCCAGCTGTGGTTTTAGTAGTCCTTATAACACATCTGATCTCAGGGGAGAGTCTTTGGGTTGGGGTCATGGAAAATCAATCTATCTAACAGCAACATTTTAAACATTATATTGGCTCATTTATAGTGGCAAAACATTTCACTTTGAAGACCATTTTCATCCAGGGAAACAAACAAACAAAAAAGTTACTCAGGATGAGAACGGGTAAATAAGGAGGGTGGGGCATGGGGTCATGCCGGTTTTGGTCAAAAACTGCTGAACATTCAGCATGGGGTGGGCAGGTGTGCTGATAAATCACCCACCATGAAATGGGCAAACTTACTGAAAGAGCCTTAAAAAAAAGTCAGTGAAGCCAAACACAGCCTCTCACAACACCAGCAGGTACACTGATATAGATGGGCTCCTGGAACACTCACCTAGCAGGGTAGCCTGTAGTACAAAGGGCCCTCCCTCCAGAAGATAATTCCAGTTTATTTGGGTTTTTTGGGTCCCCCCACTTGTAGATAAAAAAATTAGCTAATACTATAAAACAATGTAATGATATAATACATAAATTTGCTAAATGAAATATATAATATACACAAATATATAAACAGATGTCTCTGTTTAAAAGTGAGAAGTTTTTAATAATAAGCAAGCCATGATTGGTTTGAAATGGAGTTTTTTAAAACCATCACTGACTTAGTATGATAAGAAAATTAATCATGTTATTCTCATTTTCAATGTTATATTTTAACTAAATACGAACTTACATTTACTTCCTTTGCTTAAAATTAGATTTAATACTGGAGAATGGCAGCTTTGATGTTATTGGTATATTTTATAAATTATATAAGCTATAACCAAATTGTCTCTCATTGAGACACAAACCTAAGCTTAATATTTCAATGTTTACTTAATATCTTGAATAAGATATGTGTGTTGGGAGGTGAGTACTACTGGGCCAGTAGGAAGGAACCTATAAGAATGATTTTGCTTCTTTTTTTTTTTTTAAATATTTTATTTATTTATTTTTAGAGAGGGGACAGGAAGGAGAAAGAGTGGGAGAGAAACATCAATGTGTGGTTGCCTCTCATGTGTCCCCTACTGGGGACCTTGGCCTGCAACCCAGGCATGTGCCCTGACTGGGAATCGAACCGGCGACCTTTTTCTTCACAGGCCCATGCTCAATCCACTGAGCTACACCAGCCAGGGCTGATTTTGCTTCTTTTACAAAAGAACTACAGTGTCCCATTAAGATTTTTCTGCATGTTCTTGTCAGAGGAAGATAAGCCTTCTTCCCTGGCACCCCTGACTGCTGGTCGGTCACGTGACTATTCTTCCGGAAGCACAGGAGACCCGCCTGAAAGTGGGGAGAGGATTTTGTTTAACTTCCTACTGAGAAACCTAGATCACTTGTTACAGGCCCATCCGATTCCTTCCACACTTAGCATCCAGGCAGTTTCCTTTCTCTCAATGTCGAGAATAAGACAGAAATGAAAGAAAAATGACAAGAGAGGTGTCTGAAGCTCAGAAAACATTATCCCCACCTGAGTTGACTTGCCACCATTTGGAGATTCCTAGTGGAGATTTTTTTATTCATGTACCTAGCAGAGCAGCCCATAATAACCCCTTGAATAAATGAACAAATAGATAATAAATGACACCAGTGGGCAGAGGGCTGAAAATACACGAACTAAGAAATAATAACATTGGAAGGGAGCTTTTAGAAAATGGGAAAAGGCTGGAACATGAAATATAGATATAAACACTGGAAAGATATTTAAATATTGGGTGATTTGTTCGCAAAACACACATAGCATCCTTACCATCCTCACCGGTGGGAGGCAAATGTCCTTGCTTTCATTTTACATACAAGGACAAGGACAAGGGACAGTTCAAGGTGAAACGATAATTGAAGGTAAAACCACTAGTACATGGCAGTCGCAGAAAACAGACAAAACAGACACATACCTTCTGATTAATTCAATGGTCATTTCCAAACACCACTGTCGCCTTAAGGGAAATTGCCTCAAACAGAGATCAACAGCTTCAACTGTAGTTCTAATTTGCATTCACTTCTTTTAAACTCTCTAATTTCTGGTTCTTTTTTACCATCTCTCCTTTCACCCTAATTCCATCGCTATTGAGGGGAATGCTAGCAATTGTCCAAACATTCTTGCTAATGAACCTCACTTAAAAAAAGCTCCCCCTCAGGTATCATTTGACTCTTGGTGTAATCATATTAGTGAGAAAGATGGCGTGTCCCTACCTACTGCCTAACATCAGATGTTACTCACAAGAGCAGACTCAGGCACACTCCTTCTCTCTCTGGAGCATGCTCTTCCTTTCCACTTTGTTCCCTCAAAGCGCGGCCCCTTGCTTTATTTCTCCTACGTTCCAAGGGCCCTTCTTTTGCCTCTGTAACTAGCTTCCTGAGTCCACACAGCCTAGCTAGCTAGTTTCACTTCTTCCACCTCCCTGACTTTCTAAATAAAGGGGTTTTTTTTGTATTTGAAAAAAAAATAAAATAAAATGGCATACGACCTGGTTTCCACAGAATAGTATAAAAGTCAGGAGCAGTTCTGATAATGTAAGAGTAAAGTCAGTATTTAGGAGTAATAGGCCTGTTTGACAGGCAGAAATTGCATATAAAATTTTGATGACATATTAAAAATAAAATAATTTTGTAGAGAAATGAGAGGAGAGAAAAGCAGAAGTCTATGGAAACTAGTGGATTTGGTGTCCTTTGCAGGGAAAAAAAAAACATGCAAAAAGAGTCCAGAAACTTCCAGAGAGCCACCAATGGAGTGCAGGCGCAGCCAGTCTTACCAGGCATTCCGGGGAAGAAAACGCTCGAAAGAAAACCACGTGTACAAACTCTGCCCTTAGGAAACTTACCGTCTGGCAGGCTCGGACCAATTTCACTTCACTTTATGTAATTGTAAAAATGCCTCTATAAAAGCAAAGCCTGGATGAAAACATTTGTCAATATTATTTACTCAGTTTAATGCACTCAAGCATTGTACGAAGTAATTTCTTTAAATACCTACCAAGATGAGACAAGCAGATCCAGTGAACCGTCTGCCCACCTAATTCCTCTCCCAGTTCCGTTCTCATTGCCTGTGTCAGCAGCTGCGTCCCTGAGTCAGTGACTTCCTAATGGCCTTTCCACTCTAACCATGTTCGCCTTTTTGTCAGTGCTTCTCCTTCACCCCTGCTTCTTTCTTTCTTGTTTTCTTTTTGCTCCATCTCTTTTTTTCTCATTCCTCCTCGGGAGCACTTGAAGGAGCATCTTCATCTTGCCGACAGTATTTTGTTTGCATCCTGACCTATAAAAAAATGACAGAACCAGAACAGGTACTCAGGAGTGTCCTGGTATCAGTGAGCAGAAAGGATTAGTTCCATCAGGAGGAAGCCTTTGTCACCGATGGCTTTGAACTCATGCAACGGACTTTTTAGTGCACGACACAGGTGCTTAATCATCAGTTTTGCTCTTCTGATAGAGCTGGGTGAGACAGACAAGCAAAGTGAATATCCCAGAGATGCTCAGGGCAAGGATGCTCAGAGAAGATGTAATTGAAAGGTACCATTGCTGACTCTTTTTAATATTCTGTCTGTAGTTGCTATAATACTAGAGATAGTAGTGGTGGTGGTAGTAATAATAATGGCTAGTATTTATTGAGCACTGACTGTGTGTGCCAGGCATTGGTCCACGTGCATTAACTCATTTAAACCTCCCAACAACCTAAAGAGGTAAAAATTATTATTACCCTCACTTCACAGCCCAGAAAACTGGGGTATGGGGCTTAAGGGACTAACCCAAGCAAGCATAGATTGCCTAGTGTAACATTTTCTCTGTGCAGGAGGACAGTCTATTCCCCAGAAAGATTCTAATGAAATGAGGCAGTCCTGTTTGCTTTTGAAGATGAGCCCTGTTATATCCTGACTGTTAGTACCCTTCAACCTGAGACCGGAGGGGTGCCTTTGAACAAATCTCAGCTGCATTAGGCTTCAGCCCAAAGTCTCCCCCTCAGAGGGCCTCCCTGACTACCTCTTTGTCTTCTCTCTCTCTCTGTCCCTTTGCTGTGCTAGGTTTTAATTCTAAGCACTGCTCACTACCTGTGTTAGTCAGCTTATACCATTGACTGAGTGGCTCCAACGACAGATACTTACTGTCTCATGGTTCCGTGTGCTAGAAATCCAAGAGCGGAGCACCCGCATGGAAGAGTCTGAGTGAGAGCCCTCTTCCCGGTTTCCAGATGGCTGCCTTCTCACTCCTCACTCACACGGCGCTTCCTTGGTGACTGTACATGGAGAGAGACAGACAGACAGAGAGAAAGGGAGAAAGAGATTCCTCGTTTCATAGAGGCCACCAGACCACCAGTCCTATCAGATTAGGACCTCACCCTTATGACTTCATTTAACCTGAATCATTTTCTGAAAGCTCCATCACCAAACACAGTCACATGGGGGTTCGGGGCTTCAGCATAAGAATTGTTGGGAGGGGGCACAATTTAATCCATAGCACTAACCCGGTTGATATTTTAATATTTAATACACATTAATGAGTTTATTGTGTGTCTTCCCCACCCACCTGCTAAAACCCTGCCTCACACATGATAGTTGTTCAGTAAGTGTTTGCTGGATTCATAAAGAATGAAAGCATCTCCTTTCTCTCCTGTATACTGTAAAATACGAGTGGCATAAATGAGGGAGAGAACGAATCCATCTCACGTTATCTTCCAAACTGGTGAAGCCACTCTTTGCTCCTGGGTGAATTTGTGGCCCCTTCAGCTGACAGCCTGGGCACCCAGCGTGCCACTGTTCAGAGCCCCTCCTGGGAGGAAGCAGAAGCAGGTGCCTTGAGGATGAGGGATGGGGGCATGGCTTCTATTGTTGCCAGAGGGTGGGCATGGAAAAGCAGGAGGAGAGAACAGGTTTACAGTTGAGGAATGGCTCCTCCCCTGATCATTCAACCCATCCCCCACTCCAGGAAATTGCCTTCTGTCGATTCATGTTGGCTCCACCTCCAGGGACCAACCTCAATGCACTTCTTGCTTGGCATGTTGTGGAACTGGGAATGTCCATTTGGAAATTCATGTCAAAATGTGCATGCATGCTCAGGTTCTGAGGGTTACCCAGGCATAGTACCCCTTGACTCGGCCTCCATGTAGGAGAAGAGACTATTTGGCAACAAAACTGGATGTTTCTTAGGAGGGAAACCCTTCCAGGTGTTACGGAAGTCCTAGAGTTCTCCCACTGCCTGCCTGAGCGTGGAGCTACAGCATCGATGACACTACCAGGGTGCTGGCCGAGATGTTGGCGCAGGGCTTTAGGTAACGGCCAAAATCTACACTGAGCATCCACCCCCCAGAAGCCTGTCAAAGACTCTCGAACCAGGCTTATACCAGTGCATCTACTAGTCACAGCTTACACTGCTGCAGAAACATTGGCATTAATGTTAACTACCTGATTTTATCTTCCTGATAATGAAAGATGGACCTTCTCGAGGGCGGGGACCTCGTCCAGTTCATTTTCTTCAGCCTCCCACTGAGTAATACGTATTTGTTGATAGGATGAATGATCGTGAATCGTGAGGTGAAGTGAAAGTATTTTATAGATGAGAAAAAATCACTAAGTGTATCAAGTTTATGCGTAGTTTGTGGGAAATCTTAGGATGAACCCAAAGTCTCATTACAGAAATTCTGCTTAGCAAGGATCCTGCCTGAATATGAGTTTCATAAAGGCAAATTATTTGTTTTGTTTCAATAAACTCCAAGTACCTGGGACAATGCCTAACCTATATTAAAAACTTAATAAATAGTTGAATGAATTGAAAGAATGAATAAAAATGTTCCAGGTTTATCTCAAAATGGGCCTCACAGGACACTCTTCTACATCTTGTCTAAGAAGTCTTTCAGAGTTACTGTAAGAAGTAACTCTTCTTACATAAATACTGTAAGAAGTATTTATTCGAATATGTTCAGTAAGAGAGAAAGCACTAGTGTTTTAGGTATAAAACTTTCATATGTTGTTAGTGGTAACTATGGAAAGTTATTTTTGTATGACTGGAATATTTTACAGTTTTTCACAATAGAATATTTTCCGGTCTTACTGATAAAAAACATTGAACAAGGACAGGACTGAAGACAATGCTGAGACTTGACGGCAGAGACGTTTCATCAAGCGGAAGTGAAATCGCAGTTATGAAACCGGACACGGATCTCTGTGTCTGTGCTGTTACGCAGGTGGTATCACGTGAGAGTTTGGGAAGCGCTTTGCTGAAATCCGACCCAGATCTGTGGCATTCTGCTGCCTGCTGGGCTGGCAGCTCTGTCAATAACAATAGCTGGTGATTACATAGCACCGATCTGAGACCGCCTCTGTTTCCAGTCCTGTGTATACATTAACGTGGTCAATCCTTACAACAGCCTCTGCTATTCGTATGTCCACTGACCATGAAAAAACTTAGGAAAAGTTAAGTAACTTGTCCTGGGTCGCACAGCGAGGAAGTGGTTGAACGGACTGAGATCCCAGCAGCCAGGCTCCCAGGCTGCACATTTAGACGCTGCGCCGTGCGGCACGCTGCCCACACACGAACTTGTGAATCACGCCGCCCCCCACGCCCTCCACCGAGCCTCGCTTCGTCCTCTTGTGCTCAAACACCATCTGCTGACTGGTCAGTTCCAAAATGTTTTCCGGGCCAATACTAAAATCACCTGGAACACAGTTTCAGACATAGAGCTGTCCCCCATTTTGGAAAGCCAAGGATTTTCCCCAGTGGGGTCCCCAGTCAACAGTCCTGCTCCCACAGCCTGAGTCATCCCCTCAGCTTCTCCTGGTTCTATGGGATGAGTCCTGCACCCATTATTTCTGTTCTTTTTGTTACTTTTCATCCAGAGATCTCGCCTCTGACACACTCCTCCCACACGTTGAGAATTTCTTCATGCATGGCTGTGTCCTTGGTGTGTGTAGTGTTATTGAACTAAAATCTCTCATTTGCCAGACTGTGCAAAAATATGCACAGGTAGGAGACATGTGCTGTTCTGCACCACCTCGGAGTCCTTTCTCATACTAACGCCTATCTTCAACGTGTCTTCTTATTGTTATTTTCTCTCTCTGCACAAAGCCCTCCATTTTTCCCATTGATTTAACCTCCCAACCACCCCCACCCCCGTACCACACTTCCAGCTTTGAACTCTAGTGATCAGACGGGGAATGACATCTCAGAACAAATGCAGGCTTTCCAGGACTCTGAAGTGCAGCTGTCCCCAGCGTCCCCAGCGGAGAGCCAGGAACACTGTGCCTGAAGCCAACCCCCTGGTGTGGCGAGAGATTTTTTTTTTCTTTCTTTTGTGCAACTCTCAACTGCAAACAGAGAAAAACGCGGCACTTACACCCCCCCCCCAAGCTCCATGTCTGATACTTCATAGTCTCTGGGTATGCACCCCGAGTTTCTTTTCCCACACACCTGTGCGTGACTCCCCAGAAATGGCCGGCAGAGGGTAATCCATCTCATCGCAGACGTGCATTTGAAGAAGCTGGAGCCCCTGGCTGACCAGACACGCATCGAAGTCCCCTATACCTACCGCTGTCACCTGTGAATCCCCTGGTGAAAAATACTACAGTTCAAGGACGGGAGCCGGCACACTTGTCCTGTAAAGGCCCCGATAGGAATTATTTTAGGCTTCATAACATAATCAAGCAAGTACTGTGTACTTGCTTCGGGCTCTGTAGCAAGTACCCCACCTTGGCGCAGAATGAAAGCGGCCCTGGATACTGAGCAAACAAATGAGTGTGGCTTTGTTTCTATGTAACTTTACTTACAAAAGCAGGCTGCAGGCTGGATTTGGTCCCCTGAGTGCATAATTTGCCATTTCCTAGTGTCAGGAAGGAAGAAGGACGAAATAAGGACTAGACCCGGGGAAGGAGGAGAGAGTCACCAGCCACCCCTCCACTTCTTGCATTTATTTAATTATTCTCTGGGTCCAGTAAATCAATAACCTCCTGCTCCTAGGGAGTGTGAACCTCTTAAATTAATTTTGGCCTAGAATGTCTAGTTTTATGTTACCTGGAGTTATTATTCCATTTTGTTCCCTTGCAGATATTTAGAGGTAACTTGAAAATATTTCGGCTTTGCGTTAGATGTGTAAAGGGTCCGACAGCGCCTCCCTCAGGCTGTGAGCATGGTAGCAGTCGTGCACAGAGGGATCTAGGCATTCAAACTGGAAAGAACAGATTACCCTGCCCCGTGTTTGTGGCGATTGTGGAGAGATCCGCATTTTCATTTTATCGAAGAGTGCCCTTGTGCAGGCCTGCAGTTTTCCCACATGCTTTTTGTGAGGACAGCGCCTTCCCCCCACTACACTCTTAATCGAACGTTCTTGACATTGTTCAGAAAAAAGAAAGCTGGAGTTCGTAAAAACTAATGTCTCAGGATTTATTTTCATATTTGTCTGTTAAAAGCAAATAAATTGACCTTATTAAATTATTATTTAAGTGGGTTTTTATTCCCTGGGCAAACCATCATGAACGATAGGCACATCCTCATGTCTGTGTATGAACAGATGCACGCAAAAGGAAATTAGTTGGGGGGACACATTGAGGTTGGTAATGGTAGGCCATCAATATCATCTATAATGTATGCACACATAGACCCACACCTTGACAGTCTTTTGGAAAGAGCCAGTGCCTCAAAGATGTATAACAGAGAGACATCAACAATTGTTGATGACATTAATGGAGGAGAGACCCGAATCAATGCAAATTTGGCCGGCTTAGCAATCTTTGCCATACTTCTCTGAGAGTTTTGAGAAAGACAACAGGATAGGTTAATTTCACAATAAGAGCGACTGAGCGGCAAGCAGACAGACAGCCCGTGGGCCAGAAGCAAGTACCCAGAAAATCGTCACATACACGTGGAGATTAAGTGCTTGGGGATAACTGAGAGAAAGTCTTAGCAAACTTCACGAGGGTACAGGAGACAGACTGTTCTATCCGCCTCAGAACTGAGGAACACTGCTTTGTGTCCCGAGTCCAAATGGAGCCCAGAAACCTGGCCTGGCAGAAGACTGGTGACTGGTTTTCCTTCCACCCCCCAGATACAGTGCTTGCTGTTTGACACCCTTCATTGCACATGTCACCTCCAGAGGGAGCCACTGGGGCTGCTGGTGAGAAGTCTGCAAAATGATGTATCAGCAGGTGCTTCCGACCGAAGATAACAAATGACTTAACATTCCATTGCCTTCTTTATGAGCTGGGTTCTTTAAAACTTTTCACTTATTTGTTAAATTCCAGAGTGTCCTCCTAAGGCCTTGAAATTGAGTCTACAGATTTCTACACAGGGTTATGGCCACCCATCACAGTGTCGTTCCGTGCCTGGGGTGTGAGGGGAGACATGTTTCGGGGCTGGAGATGGGAACCTCACATTCTTCTCCGAGGCTGAGGTGATCACAGTGCAGAGGGTCCCGCTGGAATGCTAATGTGAAGGAAGAAGAGAGGGCGGAGAACAGAATCCGGGATGGGAGGGTTTGAACTTAAGGCTCAGGATAAGGCAGACAGCCTAACAACAAGAAAGACATGTTCTTATCAGAGAAGGTTGTGGAGGGTGGCACATGGGAAAGGGTGAGGTCACAGATTTGCACAGCCTGGACTAAGTCACTCTCCTCACCCTGGTCCCAACCCTGGGGACTTGGGAACATATTGTACTTTGTGGACTTAAAATCCTTGAATTTTAAAGTCAACAGATAGGATCGGTGGGAATTTTCATTGGTTACATAGTATGGAAAGTGCTCTCCCAGATAACACATTGGCAATCCTGAAAACATCACACACAGGGAGGCTGTAATTGTATGACAACTTCTGGAGATGAAAAAACAGTCTTGGAAAAATTGTGTATCCTGCCCAGGGACATGTAATTTGGAAGCACTGGGATTCAAATTCAAACCTTCTGGGTCTAAAGCTCACCCAGGTTTTGTTGTTTGGTTCCCTCTTGCGGCTGGATGGGAGGCGAGCCTGAGACAAGAGGAGGACCCCCTGGGAGGGAGGGAGAAGGATTATGCTCCCTGGAAATGTGAGCTCATGAGGAATGAATGTCTTGGGGCCAGGAAAGTTGGTTGCAGAATCATGTAACGGCTGGAGTGCAGGTCCAGCCAGCTCTGTGAACTTGAAAAGAGAGGCAGTTTTGAAATGGCCATTGTAGTCATAGGTAATAGGTAATAGGACACAGCTGATGTGGGACGGAGTGAATCCGCAGTAGGCTTGGGTGTTTGGGGCATGGAGTCTCCAGCAGACATCAGTGGACCAGACGTGGGAAGAGTAGGTTGCATGCTAATCAGATTGAGGAGGCTTTCTGATCAGTCTAC
>PVKM010010834.1:0-34265 GCA_004027735.1 Carollia perspicillata
TTTGCTGGATAGAGTAATCTTGGATGAAATCCTTGCCTTTCATGACTTCAAATACTTCTCTCCAGCCCATTCTTGCCTGCAAGATTTCTTTTGAGAAATCAGCTGATAGTTTCATGGGAAATCCTTTGTGGTAACTGTCTCCTTTTCTCTTGCTGCTTTTAAGATTCTCTCCTTATCTTTAATCTTCGCTAGTGTAATTATGATGTGCCCTGATGTGTTCCTCCTTGGGTCCAACTTCTTTGGGACTCTCTGAGCTTCCTGGACTTCCTGAAAGTGAATTTCCTTTGCCAGATTGGGGAAGTTCTCCTTCATTATTTTTTTCAAATAAGTTTTTAAGTTCTTACTCTTCCTCTTCTCCTTCTAGCACCCCTATGATTCAGATGTTGGAACATTTAAAGATGTCATAGAGGTTCCTAAGTTTCTCCTCATTTTTTTGAATTCTTGTTTCTTCATTCTGTTCCAGTTGAATGTTTATTTCTTCTTTCTGGTCCAAACTGTTGATTTGAGTCCCAGTTTCCTTCCCATCGTTGTTGGTTCCCTGTACATTTTCCTTTATTTCACTTTAATAGCCTTCATTTTTTCATCTAATTTGCAACCATATTCAACCAGTTCTGTGAGCATCCTGATTACCAGTGTTTTGAACTGTGCATCTGATAGATTGGCTTTCTCTTTGTTGCTTAGTTGTATTTTTTCTGGAGCTCTGATCTGTTCTTTCATTTGGGATTTTTTTTTTTTCTGTCTTGGTGCACCTGTTAAGTAGTAAGGGGCAGAGCCTTAGGTTTTCACCAGGGTGGGGCAACCCACGCTGCTGCATTGTGATGCTGTTTGTGGGGGAGGAGTCCAAGAGGTGACAAAGCCGTTTGCTTGGCTCTCTGTCAGTTTTCAGTCACATCCACTGCTTCCCATAAGCAAATTGGGCCCTTCTGGTGCTGATTCCCGAGTGGGTTGGCTTGTGTACATTGTAGGACCCTGTGGGTCTCTTCAATGAACTTTCCTGTGAGGCTGGGAGTTTCTTCCACTGCTGCTTAACTCCCACAGGTGTTTTCAGTCAGAGGCTTTGAGGCTTTATTTCCCAATGCTGGAGCCCTGGGTTGTGTGGTCTGTCTTGCTCCCCAGTTGTTCCTCCCGGCTAATCCGCATGCAAATGTGGGACCACCGGGTCCACAAGCTGCTGCCTCGCCCAGTCCGCCAGCTGCCACCTCCCTGGTCCTCCAGCCACCACCTTGCCACAAATCCTCTCTGCCCATCTCTGCCCCTCCTACCAGTCTGGGTGAGTGTTTCTTCTTTAACTCCTTGGTTGTCAGACTTCCATACATTCAATTTTCTGTCAGTTTTGGTTGTTTATTGTTTTTCAATTTGTTGTCCTTCTTCTTTTAGTTGTGCAAAGAGGCATGGTGTGTCTACCTACTCCTCCATCTGGGCCGGAAGTCTCTATATAACAATTATTTATGTTATACCTAAAATATGGATTTGAAGTATATAAACCAACTCAATATAGTGATTGCTCTGGGAAGTGAAGAAGGGATTGGTTAATGATATGCAGGGAGCATGCAGATTAAAGTAGACTTAGCTTTACCTTTAAGGTTTAAAAAAAGACAAGGCAAAATGTTGACTATTATGACTTCTCAGTACTTTTTATTTTTAAATAAAAAATATGTGTTTCTTTTGTTTGCTTTACAATTTACTTTGGCCTTTCCCATTTTTTTTTTTTTTTACTATTAGACATATAAATAGACCCAATCATTTGAACTTCAGACTCTGATTACAACTTTTACACCGAAGTTCAATTAGAAAATCAAAAACTACCTGATGTATTTCAGACAGAACCAGATATTAGTACATATAGAAACAGATGCTTTAGATCTTTGGAAGAGCTTAGGGACAAAAATTGCAGGGGTGAGGCCAGGAGAACCAGGAAGCTCCTGCAGCTGCCCAGTGGTCTGGAAGCTGCAGACAACACTGACAAGTCACAGCTGCCCTGCAGCTCTGAGAAGGGTCCCTGGTAGGGAGACTAGCAGGCAACTGCATATACCCACAAATGCTGAAGTTTACCCACCTGCCACTGGTGCCGAAAGAACATTCCTTCTAAACTTCACGTGAATGCATCTCATTACCTTTACATAAATTGAATGCAAAACTGCTGCAAAAGGAGAATGGGAGATGCATATCACAGTCTCATAGCTTCTATGGCACAGGGCCTAGCAGAGGAAGAGGTGGAAATAGTGTGAAGGCTAAGACAACATCTGGAATGCCTTTACTTTGTAAAGGTCAGATACTCAGTTCTTTTACTCCAGTCACCATTTTTTTCTTAGGGTTAAAAACAAATAAATCAGTGCTTCACTGGCCGCTCATCCCAGGTGACCAAATCAGCAAAGAGCATGGAGTGACCCCCTGCTGGAATGGAAACTTTCCTCTTACCCAGCAGGAACCCACCTCTTCTCTCTGTGAAGCAAAGCAGATTGCTAATTTAGCGAGCTTCCCTATCTCTTAAATAGTCAAATCCTGTATCTTTCCAGACTGCCAAATAAATGATGGAATTGTGTCTTTTGACTCAATCCCAAAGAGCACAAAAAGCAGAGTTGAAGTCAGGGATGGATGGAAAGGACACTGAATCCTTAGTGCCGAGACCTATTAGTGCCGAGACCTATACTCTGTCCCGAGCCTCACCACTCACTCACTTGCTAAGTGGCATCAGAAAAATCACTTAGCCTTCCAACAAAAATGAAGTATATCATTACTCAGTGCTTCCCATAAAAAACAAAACAAAAAACACAAAATCTGAGAAAGTGCCGCAGCCAGAGAGATCTAGGCAGACACCATAACTAAACATAATGTGGGGTCCTGGATAAGGTCCTAGAACAGAAGATGGATGTTAGGTAAAAACAAAGGAGAATTGAATACAAACTATAGACTCTAGTTAATAACAATGTATCGGCATTACTTCACTAATTGTGGCAAATGTACCATACTAATGCAAAATATTAATAATAGGGGAACTGAGTATAGGATGTATGAAAAACACTGCTACCCGCAAATTTTCTATAAACCTAAAACACGTCCAAAAATAATTTTTTAAATATACAGAAAACAAAAAATTCTTGGAGAATCGTTCTAAAGTAAGATACCCAAGACTCGCCATAAAATAATCTAGTTGGGGCTGGAGAGGTAGAGGATGATGAAAAGTGGGAGCAAATATGGATAAAACAAGATTGGCCAAATGATGATAATCAATTAAACTGAGAGTGTGTCTATGGCAGAGAGTCACTGTATTTTTCTGAGGGAAAAGCTGTGGCTTTATATTCCTAATAATAGGACACACTGATCAGCATTTATTCATGAAACATTGGGATGATAAATGAAGTGCGATTATTTTGGTCAAGGGTAGTTACATGCTTCTCAGTAAACATTTGGTATTCAGGATCAAGGAGGTACTTTCCCACTCAGCAGATCATGGTCATGATGCTTTCAACCCACACAAAGGACTACTTCTATCTCAAGTAACATGGATGTTCATTTATTCTGGATTTTGATAGGCATTCTAGAAAATTGAGTGGAAGTCAATTTGATTTTTAATCTATCAGAAATTTGATATCATGCATTTTACCTAAATGAACATGCTCTAACACACTGCCTGCAACATATACATTTTATAGGTTTTATTTTAACCTTTACACTTAAATCCAGGTAAAAATAGTGATATCCAATGACTCTGCCCTATGGAGAAAATACTTCTGCTTATATAACCTCTTTCTCAGTTGTTAAACTTCCTTATTCTTTTGGTATAAAATACTTCTCGAGTAGCTTTTTTGTTGTTGTTGCTAAGTGATTTATTACTGGTATGGGTACAGCAACTTGCTTCATAATTTAGGTAATAAAATATCTTCTAAATAAAACAATATATTTTATTATGTTAACTTCATTTATTCTCTCTTACATTGACCATTTTTCTTTTTTAAAAAAAGGGCATGACTTAAAGTAGATTTATTCTAAATATTCAGTTAGTGTGTGTTTCTTCTGTAGGGAATGATAAAATTAATAAAATTTAGCAGTGTGGTCTTTTGTCAAATGCATTGGTGAATTATTATAAGATAATGCATAAATGACCTTTTAGGATGATACACTAGCAGAATTGGGAGACGGAATTATGTAGTACTGTTTTGTGAAAAGTGTGTTCCACATAACTCGAATTCTGTGAAGTGTTAATAGATATTTGCTGAGGTGTGAGAAAGTACTGAGGTCAAATAAGTTCAGAAAACATTGTACTAAATAAGTTCTTACTGTAGGACTTGAATCATGCTGGCATATTATGAATCTTAAAGAAGGAGGGAGAGCCTGCAGCATTTCTTACACTGATTTAACCACAAAATCCTTTTTTCCCCCAAGTCACCTTTCAGCACTGCATTTATAATGGAAAGAGCAAAGGGGGCGGTTTGGGGAGGGGAGGTGGCACATGTTTGAAGGTATGGAAAGGTCAACCTGCACTGAAATTCTGATTCTGTCATTTACAAAGAGGATGATGTTAAGCAAGTGATCTACTTTAAGCTTCACCTAACTCTGCAAAATAAAAATACCCATTTTGCATGGTTTTCATAAGGATGACAAATAGTTTAGATGAGTTATGTTTTAGTTATGATGTAAAAGGTTATAGCAGACCTTTATAGTATTTCAAAAAACAAAACAAAACAAGTAGGATAGATAGATAGATAGATAGATAGATAGATAGATAGATAGATAGATAGATAGAAAAAAATCTGAAGGAATGACATTCCGGACAGGGAAGAGCCTTTTCCTCCCTGGTAAGATTTGCTTGATAATTTGGTAGCTGATTGACCTTGCCATAAGAAAAGGGATTCTTCTTCTGAAGGAAAGGAAAACCTAACAGTGAAATGGCCACATGAACATGAGTGATATCTTGGACTACAGAGGAGCCTCCAAGAATAAGCCGTCCTCCCCATCAATTAGTCTTCACCCAGAAGCTTTTCCTAAATGATAACCAGTTTGTGAAGCTGGAACACTAGGTTGGAAAGGTAGAGAGAGATATCCCAGTCTCATAGTGATTATTCCCCAAAGTCAGATAGAGAAAGCAACTGTATTAGACATAGGACATGTTTGAAACCAGATGGGAACCAAAGCAACCTAAAATTGCAACCCATTCCCATTCCAACTCAGTTCTTGGTGGAACTGAAGTGACTAGCCCCTCAATCTTGCTACCTGGCAGGGGAAAAAAGTGTGCCCTATTTGGAGAGAAATATATCTGTATCAATAGCCACCAATGGTTTTATACAATGTCCAGCATAAAATATTAAAAATCAGAAATTAAAAAGAATATGCAAAGAAGCAGGAAAATGTGACTTTTAATGAAGAAAATAATAGAAGCAAGGGTATAGATGATTCAGAGGTTGGAATTAATGGCCATATCAAAATAACTATTATAAATATATTAAATAAAATAAAAACATGAAAAAAGTGGATAAATATCTCTAAAAAAACAAATGAACTTACTAGAACTATGCAGTAAAAAAATAAGATGTCTTAGAATGAGTCAGTGAATTCAAAGACAGCTCAAAGTAAATTATTCAAAATGAAGCACAGATAGGAAAAGAAAATTTTTTGTTTTGTTTTTGTTTTTAATTTAAGCTTCATTGTATTTTTTTCCATTACCATTTAGTCCCCTTATACCCACCTCCCCCCAGCAATCCCCACACTGTTGTCCATGTCCATGAGTCCTTTTCCTTTTTGCTCAGTCCTTTGACCCCACCCCTTAGATGTCATTCTGCTCTCCTTCTATGAGTCTGTGCCCATTTTCCTTGTTAGTTCAGCTTCTTCATTAGACTCCACATATGAGTAAAGTCATACAGTATTTGTCTTTTTCTGACTGGCTTATTTCACCTAGCATAATGTTCTGCAGGTCCATCTATGCTATTGTAAAGGGTAACATTTTCTTCTTTTTTATGGCTGGGATATATTCTATTGTATAATGAAACAACTAAGGAAAGAATAAAAAAATAAGCAAAGACATTGTCAGATGGTCTAACATACGCATGACTGGAGTCCTAGAAGAAGAGGAGAAAAAATGGGGGAGAAAATACTGGAAAAGATAATGACAATGAATTATTTTCACAGCTGGTGAAAGACATTACCACAGACACAAGAAGCTCAGTGAACCTCAAATAGCAGAAATACAAAGAAAAAAAAACAACTAAGAACATCATAGTTGATTAATAAAGACTAAAATAAAAGAAAATATTTAAAGTAGCCAGATAAAAAAGACACATCTTCAAGGGAACAATTATGTGAATAGCGGAAGTGAAAAAATATGACATCTATTTTTATTATTTAAGCAATTAGTTTACCCACTTTTTTCTCCCTTTTCCCACCTCCACCGAGCCTTAAATGACATCTTTATTAAAGTACTAGAAAAAAAATAAAACTGCTAACCTAGCATTTTTTTACAAAGTGAAAATATCTTTCAGAAGTGAAAGTGAAATACATTTCCAAACAAACAAAAGCTGAGGGAATTTTTCACCAGCAGGTCTGCCATACAAAAAAAAAAAATTCTAAGAGAAGTGCCTCGGGATGAAAGAAAATGATCCCCAATGGAAATGTGGAATTTTTAAAAAGGAATGAGGAGCTTCCGAAAGGATAAACATGAATAAATGTAAATACTAATTCATTTAGAATTTTTTAGAAAACTAGTGGCCATTTAAAACAAAATAATAGAAACAGCAAAATGTATTAGAGTTTATAAAATGGGTAGAAGTTAAATATGTGATAATAACAGCAAAAAAAGAGCTGTAATAAATAAGAAAAATATGAGAGATAAACTTTTTACATTGTCTACAAAGTGGTAAAATCTTACTTAAAGACTGCAGTAGGTTAAGGATGCTTATTGTAATCTGTAGAGTAGTGGTTTTCAAAGTACAGTCCTCAGACCAGAAGCATCAGCATCACCTAGAAACTTGTTAGAACTACAAAGCCTTGGTTGCTATCCCAGACCTACTAAATCAGAAACTCTGGGGGTCGGGCCCAGCAGTTTGTGTTTCATAAAGCCCTCCAGCCCTGACTGATGTGGCTTTGTTGGTTGGGCATTGTTCTGCAAAGTGAACGGTCACTGGTTGACTCCTGGTCAGGGCATGTGCGTGGGTTGCAGGTTCAGTCCCTGGTCAGGGTGCATGCAGGAGGAGACAGATCCATGTTTCTCTCTCACATCAATATTTCTCTCCCTAGAGTTTTCCCTCCCATCCCCTCCTTCTAAAAATAAACAAAATCTTAAAAAATAAAAATGAAAAAAAAATGCCCTCCAGATGATTTTAATGCAAACTAAAGCTTGGAGAGGGAAATCTTCCCAATGGTATAGCTGTGAATGGTGAAACGTGTGTCATTCACTTTGGGAGGAGGGAGAAGTGACCCAAGGGGAGAATGTATATCAATTCCTGGGCAGCGGCCAGAGCCCTGATTGTCTGGTTGGGAGACTGGAAGGAGAACTGGAAGGTCAGAGATAAGGAGGTCTGTAGACAGACATGTGGGCGACAGCATGAAGTGTGAAGACTTGTGTATTACATGTGGATACTGCCCAGAAAGCGTCTACCATGGCAAAAGTCCTCAACAACCAAGGAGACAAAAATGACTTGACAAAAATTAGCAGTCTTCATCATCAGTTCCCAGTGTAGACATGACGGACACATAAACACAGTGCACCTGGTGGCAGAAACAAGCTATGTGCGAGCCCAAGAACATGGACCCCACTTAACAATGCCATTGTAGCTACCGCTGCCTTTAAATATCCAACTTGTTGGCAACAGGGACCACACCGAACTTCCAATACAGCATTATGCCTGTAGTAAACCAACCAGTCACTGAGCAACAAGCTGACTGCATGGAATCCCTCCATCTTGGGAAGGCCAGCCCTGCCTCCTCCAGGGAAAGGTACATGTTCCAGTTATGAGCTTGCCTCTCCTCAACTAGCACCACTATCCAGAGCTTAGAGAGTGCCTCAGCCACAGGCCTGGAAACCCACACAACGTGGCGTCTAACCAGGAGACCTACTTCACCATGAAGGCCGTGTGGGAGTGAGCCCGTGACCACGAGAACCAATGATCACTTCACATTTGCACCGTCCAGAGGTAGCTGGCTTCATAGAATGGCAGAACAGCCTATCCTTAGGTAACAAAAAACCCTTTTGTCATTTTTACTCATTCAAATGGTATATTATGCCATGGGGATAAAAGAAGTGGAGAATATTGATATGCAGAGAAAGCAAAACTAAGTAATGATATAGAGAGAAGCAGACGCAAGACAATGGAACAGATTGTGTTCTGACAGAACTCTAGTTTCCAGTTCTCATGTTAGCCACAGCCCATGAGCTAACTGTTTCCTGACAATAAGTCCCACCCCACCCTTTGTGCATAAGCATGCCTGATTTGGTTTCTGTTGCTTACAACTAAAAGATCTTGTTTAATACGATAAGTTCAAAAGGGGCAAACTTTTATATTTACATGAAGAACTTCCAATAAATAATATAGTTGTCCCCAAAATGCAAAGAACTTCCTTATTGTTTTGAGATTTAGACAGCCCCTCATCAATGTGCAAAAGAGATTTCATCTACTATAAACAGGCCCCTTCCCACCCTAAGATCCTCTGACAACTAACAGGAAAGGTATAAATGGGAAAACAGAACTGTTCCACCAGTTGGAAAATAAAAAATAATGATTTTCCAAGTGCTTGATAACATTCCAAAAGAAGATGTGCAAGAACGAATTCCCCATTGTAGGGGAAAAAATAAACGATCCTAGATTTAGAATTAATTAAAAATCTAGAACAAAAGTTTAAATTAATAAACCAAAACAGAAATCTAGAAGTTAAGTATTTGAAGTATGAAATACAAGAACAAAAATACTAAAGTAGCTGTTAAATATATGTAATTATTTACTGACTGAAATATAAGTTGGAAAAGATCTCAAAAAATAAATAAATTAGGCAAAATTCTCTCTTTTGCTTTCTCTGGATGTCACTGCCAACAATGCCCTCTAGTGGTAAATTAGGTAGGCTCTGAAGAATGGAAAAAAATGAAACAATTAAGCAAGCCTGTAAAACTCATTGCTACAATTTTTATGAAAATATGAACTTTTACACTTCCAGTTGGTAATTGAATGTTATATTTGGCAAGAAAATCTTTGCAAAGTATCTCAGCATATACCTTAAAGCACGAGCATTTCAAAGCCAATTTTCCCCTGTGGTTTTTCCTGAACATATGCCAAGCAGCACATGAAAATAACCATCTGCAATGTCTCATAGAGGCATTTTGGGGTCACAACTTCTACCATGTACCTTACAAAAAGTAAAATCTACTTTTATTGAGGGTGAAATCAATCTCCCAAATACTTCTGCTTTTAAACCTAATTACCTTCAAGAATTATAGTTTCGGACAACAGTAATGACTCTTGTTACCACTTTTAAGATCTTATCTGAATTCTGAACTCATCAACCAGACAAAGTCCCTTTGCTTAAAAATTCTTCAAACTGCAGCTCCCAACCACTGGAGTAAGCCAGTCAAAACAACAGTTACAGTTACAGGTATGGAATTTCTCCAACCCTGGCTCAACAAAGAGCTTCCCAAAGGAACTTCAGCTGAAGGAGAAGAAAGAGGACAATGTACAGAGCTCACACCCCTTTAATTCAAACCAGCCAATTGCTGGCTCTGCTCTCTGGCTCAAGATGTCTTTTTCTGTGCAAATGTTCTCCTTTCTCTCCCCTGTAAGCCTCCTTCTCTCATACTTTCTGACCATCCTGTATTCCCTTCAGGAACTGATTATGTGTGTGATTTTGAGAGACACTTAAGACCCTTTTACAATACTATGTTTGCATTAGACTGTTTGCTCTGAATAACTTTGTCTAAGACATTAAAATATTGCTCTGTTCCAGGAATTCATCTATTTAAATAGAAACACATCTTCAGATAGCTATGCTGTAAGTTGACAAGAGCCATTAATATTAATAACAATTCCCTTAGAAATCCTGAGATGACCACATTCTGTGACTGCTAACCATTTCCTGGTCTTGTGCTCCTAAAATTGCATCCAAATACTAAGTAATAAATCTTCCAAGAACTCCGTCAACGTTAGACAAAATTCATGAGGAAACCTAAACTTCAATACCACTTTCTCCATTACCACTTCTCTTGCGCCAGAAATACCTCAGATTTTGGAGTCAGATGACCTGTCCGAGTTGCTCAGTAAGTCCTCTGCACAAACGAGTTAAGGAGTTTCGGGAGGACTCAGAGGAAATCAGCTGACAGTTTCACCTACACTAGGACAAATGAAAAAAAAAAACAAAAATGTGTAAATCCAAGATGATAGCATATGGTACTGTATTCCATAAAGTATGCTATCTAGAATGATCCCTAACTTATTTGACCATGGAACTTTTTTTTTCTCAGAGCACTTCAGAAAACAGGGGTATTTAAAGCCTTGTGGGATATGGTCGTCAATGTAAGGAATGTGCTGACCTATGGGGAATTTTTATGAGTTTATCTGAACCAAACTGACAAGAATTGCTGGTGAAAAAAATCTCAATGGATTGAGAAAATGCTCTGGAAAATGGCGGTTTTACCACTTATTTTATACATCAGAATCAAAGGAGAAGACATGTAAGAGGGTAACATGAAATCCACTGTTGGTAGATTAAGGCAACAGGAGAAAGCAAAGCAGGGAAGTCTCTGAGATGGTATAAAAAGTAAATGGGATAGGTACCTACTTCTTATATACCAGTGGGTATAGGATAGTTAACAACACAGACAACACATAGAGATGGTATGTGGGAGAACAAGATAACAGGGAGGGGTTCTGTGATCTCCTGCTCTGAGACTGTGCCCTGAGTGGTCTAGATAAAGAAAATCACTCTCATATTCCAAAGACAATAGACAGGCTCAGTTAAGCTAAAGATTGACCTTTGTCAAGGAAGATGCTGGGAGATGCAGCCGTAACTCGTGTTCAGTTAGGAAGTTTTCATTTCATACCATCCTGTATGTGGTTACTTTAGGTCTCTGAGTTTCTAAGGCTGCCACGCAGGCCTCCCCTGAGCTCGTCAGGTTTAGTGTGTGGCCCCTGTTCATCCACATGGGACAGGATATTCTCTAGAATTTTTCAAATTCAAAGTATATCCCTTAAATTTCCTCAGTTGCACTAGCCATCTTTCAGTTGCTCAATGGTCACATGTGACAATGGCTACCATATTGAGTAGGACATTCTATCATTTCACAGAGTTCTACTAGACAACACTAGTTGAGAATTTTCCTTATCATCTTGTAATCATATTCAAACTTCAGCCCTTAAACCACTCACAAAAACAGCAACTTTACAGTAGGAAAAAACAACTGTTAAGAAACACCCTAACCAAGTGATCAAGGGTAACAACCCTGCTAATAGTCCAAACAGACACCGTATACCTCCTGTAGTGTACATTACAAAGAATACAACATCTTACATGCACTATTCCTGCCAGCAATACATGACCTGAGTGCAATCATTAGGGAACAAACAAGTACAAACTTAAGGATATCCTACAAAATAACTGGTCTGTTTTTATATGTCAAGGTCAGAAAAGAAAAGAAACAACTGTACCAGATCAAAGGAAACTAAAGAGACATGGCAACTAAATTCAATGCATGATCCTTGAATAAATCCTTGATCAGGGAAAAGAGTAATTCTACAGGAAGTTATTAAGGCAATTGATAAAATTTGAATGTAGTCTACAGGTTAGAAAACAGTATTATAAAAATGTTTCTTGACTTCGACTGTTATAAGATAGTCATACAAGAGAAAGTCCTTCATCTTAGGAGATATTACATTGAAGTATTTAAGAGTCAAGGAGCAGTCTCTGGGTTCCAAATAACATGGAGAAAGCATACCTTCCACTGAATGCAGCTAAAACACTTAGAGATGTATGGAGCTACCTGAGGTCCTTTAAAAGGAAAGGCAACGGGTACATTGGGGAAGACAAGCAGACCCTGAGAACCAGTAACGTGACAGTTTCCCTCTTCTTTAAATCGAATGCTTCCCAGCCTGAACTCAAAGGCAACCTGAAACTCAGAAGTATGGAACAGGTGCTGACAGAATATGGTCCCAGAGAAGCCCTCTCTTTCCTGCGTAAGAAGCATGAAAATGGCCTGTCATGGGTCAGGAAGATTAGAGGAAGTCCCCTGGGGATTTTTCCCCCTCTCTTGGCCCAGTCTCTGGGCAATGCCACCTTGGCACAGAGGCAACAGACAGTAGCTAAGCAAGTGCCTAAACCTGAGAGGAAAGAGAACCCTTCTCTCTGACCAGTGGAACTGTGGATCCAAGGGTGAGAGGAACCTCTGTCACTCTTTTCTCTCCGGCCTCTCCCTACTTGGTCCAGGTAACACACAGCTGCAGAAAGTACATAACAGACCAGCGCAACTAGAGTCAGGAAGACCAGGAAGAGGGTGCCTGGGAGCAGGAAAGATTTCCCTGGGGGAAATCATGAAGAGAAAGAAGTTCAAGAAACTGATACCACAAAACTGTTTATGAACTCCTGTACTCGTGCCTGAGCTGTGCATGCACGGATCTGACCCTACAGGGTGGACAACTGCTCAAGTCTCCAACTGGCCACTGGGTGTTACACACAGGAACAGACCCAAGTAGCGCAGCAAAGGCTTTGAAAACTGAACTGACCTTTAAGTTGAAGCCAACAGAAGGTAGACTCAATCACATGCTAAATCAAGGGAACAAGCAAACATTCTCCATAGGATTTAAATAAGACATAGAGTCCCATGACATAATATCCAAAATGCCCAAGATCAATTCAAAATTATTCACACACCAAGAACCAAGAAAATCTTGACTTTTCTCAAGAGAAAAGGCAATTAACAGCCACAAATATAGATGTCGAAATTTGACAAAGACTTTTAAATAGCTATTAAAATCATTCTCTAATGACTAAATGTTAAAACTCTTGAAACAAATGGAAAGGTAGAAAGTCTCAGGAGAGAAAAAAGATATAAAAAACAAAAACAAAAGAAAATGTTAGATCTGAAAAATACAATGACTGGAATAAAAAACTTATTAAACAGGTTCACTAAATGAACTTCTAGATATCAGTAAAATTATCCAATCTGAACAATAGGGGGTTAAACATATTATTTTATGAACAGAGACAAAAGGACCCGTGGATGATACAAAAAGGTCTGACACAGATGCCCTTGGGGTCTCAGAGAAGAACAAAAAGGATCCTACAGGTAGGCACGTGCCCCAAAAGGCGAAAAGAGTCAATGTTACTAAATGTCTTTTACTTAATTAATAATAATATTAATACTTTAAGTAGAAGGGTAAAGAACCATGTTGGCTACAACTTTCTCTCAAATGGTTCAAAAAATATATAGATAGACATGGATAGTTAGAATGCTATGTAGCAAATAGGGCAAAATGTATAAATTGGTGAATTTGGATAAAAGGTAAAAGCAATCCTTTGTACCATTTTTGCAATTTTCCTAAAAGTTTGAAATTATACCAAAATAAAAGTTGCTTTAGAAATATATAAAATGCATTTCCAATAAAATACATTTTTAAATTACTTCAAAAAATATCATGACATGTAATATGCCAGCATTTTTGTTACCCCCTCACTCGACGCTTTACATCTGAACTTGAGAAGTCCCATACAATGAACATGAAATGGCAAATATTTTCAACTTGTGTGCCTACTTGAATCTATTGTTGGCAGGAACTAGAAGCACTCAGTTGAGAAGAATTCTCAGGCCAAGTCCAGGCTCATGAAGGAAGAATTCTGCTATGGATTAGTGATGTCTGCCACAGGTGCAGACTAGGGTTCTGGCAGGATGAATGCCAAGAATAGCCTGATGCAGTTTATATCGTTCTTTTACTATTTTACCACATCTCTTCTTCAAATCACTGCTCAAAGCTCAAACAGTCAATGACATTTTTATTACTTAGTATACATGTTCTTTAACCCATCAACATAATTCTAAATAGCTCTTTTAGAGATAGCTTAAAGAGCTACTTTTACTTAAAAGCTTTTATCACTTACTAATTATCCTTTCATGCTCCTCACCCTTCTTTTTCTATTTTTTAATATAAATATAAGTCTTTATTTGATTTTGCCTAAACAATTAAAGTAGTCTCAACTCTTTCCTTACTTCATCTCTCCACACTCTAGCTCATGCAACACACACTGGCTTTCGGAAGCACAGATTAAATCCTCTTTGCTGACTGCCTAGGAACGAGAGTCTGTACTAAGCATGGGAGACAGATGCTGTGAGGGTTCCATGCATACCCTTGTAAATTCAGGTCTAGGGGAAGAGGTCAGCATGTAAACAGATCATTACAATACTCTGAAAAATCCCTACCACAGTTTTCTTATCTATAAAATGAAAACAACAATTGTACATCCTTCCCAGAGTATGGAGAGGATTAAATGAGTTATAGCTAATAGTCTTTAGCATATGGGCTGCCACATACTAGTCATATAATAAACACTGGCCATTAATATAGTTAACTCCCAAGTGCCAGGCACAGTGTTATGAACTATGATCATTTCAGTTTTAAATGCTGGCAAATTGAAATTCCTTTTTCAAGCCTCCCAGTGCGTTGGGGAATATTGAACAAAGCCAAAACTCTTCCAAGTAAAATAAACCATGTTCTTTTAATTTTATCATCCATTTCCAATATGTTTCAAAGATGTTTCTATTATGAATTTCAACAGAAGATGATCCCTATTTTCTTCTCAGTCATGCAGTTCATACAGAGGAGCCCGATGACATAATCCCCACAGCCTACTTTACAACACTGTGCCCTGTAATTCTTGCCAGCACTCACGGCTCAGACATTTTTTCCCCTCTCCTAACAGTCATGCATATTTATTGGCATATATACATAAAATTAAATCAACAAAATGAATTTTGAATATGACATATAAATATAATAGCAACAATGAAATGGCAGACAGGAAAATAAAACCCAAAACTCCTAAAACCCTGAGGATTTGAAAAATAAAAGGACATTACACTTTTCTGAATCACAAAGATAATCTCACAAAGAGTTCCAAAGAAAGTCTGGAGGATATGGATAAAAATCCAAAACTGTCATCCCTTTCCAAACATTCACAGAAAAATATGTTCTCCCCAAGCTGCCAAGAAAACTGCAAAACAGAGGTTTTATTTTTTTTTTAAATCTCATGTTATGGCTTTTCAGATGTGTCCTAAAATAATTTTAAAAATACACAGGCTGCTCTTATAAACAGGAGCGCATCAGATTCTTGCAGTGTGGGGGGTGGAAACAACAGAATGCAGAGACCTGTGTTCTGACAGCAGCATCACCCGTAACTGGCTGTGTGACCCTCTCACGGGGTCCTTAATTATTTCAGACAGTGGTTTCCAAAGCTACGAAGGTTCCAGATAATGACACCCATTGTTGCCTGTCTTAGTAAATCGTTATTGAGAACAAGAACTAGTATTTGTGCAGCAATCTAAAAACTGCCTTTTTCCTCACAAATATTATTTTAGTTACTACAACTCTGTGAGCTGAGTTTTATTATCAATATTATTATTACTACTGTCATTATGTAATTTTGATAAATGAGGGTGCTAAAGTTCAAAGACTCTTTAACCAACCTGGCTAAGGTCAGAGTAAGTGGTAAAGCAGGACTCAGTCCACATCTCCTGACTCTACCACTTTGCTTGACCTACCTGGATTATAATTGTTTGCATGTAAGAACTTCCATTCAGCATATCCTCAGGGCTGAGCATCATCTCTGGTACACAGTACTCGCTCAGTGAATATATGATGAACTAACTGAGGGAACCAAGATTTCATTGTGGGAGGTCTGGCTTACCCAAGGTTAGCCAGATAGACGTTAAATTTTCTAGAATATGAAGAAAGTTTCTGGATATTTATGGATCACATAAGCAAAACCGAGTAAATTGGACATGACTAGATCTATGGATTTGCCTAATTTATTCAGGAATCTATCTTTCTCTCCATGTCCTAGTTACCCTTTCCTTTCTGTTTATTTTATTATCAAACTTCTCTCCTCAAATGGTAGAAAATGTTGCTGATCTTGTCCTTGATGATATGATAGCCTGCAATCCGAGGGAGACGGGGATTATCTTTCCTGAGAGTTTGAGCAGAAGTCCTGGACAGGATGTTGATTAGCATAACCTGAGTCATGTGCCACCTCTGAACCACACGCTGAGGCCAGGAGAACAGGGAACTCTGGTTAGTTGTATAATATTGAATGGGTTGCGTGCCCATCCCTATGCTGGGAAAGGAAGGAGAGTCAGCCCCACCCAACTCACATGGAAGGGGTTCCCACAGGCAGGGGTTCTATTACCAGACATGGAAGGAAAGGAAAAACACGCTAGATGAACAAAAATTCTAACTACCAGAGCTCATTTCGAGTCTCTTCATAGCAGCCAGAGTTACTTTGCTTTACTCTTTTTAAGTCAAATCTTGTTAACCTGAATTTTTCTCCCACTTCAAATCTTCCCATGGCTTTCTATTACCCTTAAAATAAAATTCAAAATCTCCCAGATGACTCAAAGACCTTTATGTTCTAATCCTACCTCACCGGGCTAAATTTCATGTCATTCTTTCTTCATTCTCTATTCCAGAAACCAAAGGGTTTTTTTTTTTTTTTTTTACATTTTCTCACAGTTCAGGTCCTTTCCCCAGGCTGCCAACTTCCCTGGACACACCCACCCATAGCTTTCCTCAGGGGGGCTGTCCAGTCATTTTTAGAGCTCAGCTGGGTCACTCCTTCCTTAATGAAGTTTTTTCCTCGACTCTCCAGAGTAGGACAGATTCCCTCAGTTAAACTCATTCAAAGCACCTGGGCATCTCCTCCAGCGCATTTGTCTTCGTTGGAATTGTGTAATCATTAAGATAATTATTGCTTACTCTCTGATCTCTTCTGTTAAAAGGTAAGTTCCGTAAGGGCCGAGACTTACTGTCTTGGTCCCCAGTGTAGTCCTAGCACCTCGCCCAGTGCCTCACCTGTGGAAAACACTCATTTTTTTCTCAGTAAATGGAAAAACTTGGTTGGGTACTAGAGAAGGCTGATAAATTGGTTTTAGACTGAATGAATCTGAAATCATGACTGGGCAAGAAGTTAGAAAATTTGTAATAGACAGGTATAAATATGGGAATACCATGATGCAGAGAGTCCAGTGCTCTGTGGGACTAATGTCTTTCTAAATATCAAACCTCTATGTTGCTTCCCCAAATGCAGACTTATTTCCACTTAGGTGTCGTGAGTTGATGAGCCTGGAAGTATAAAAGACCTGGTTCATTCTGGAAGTATTTACTGTCTAAAAACATAGTGCTTTATTTACAAGCTCATCCCAAACTGGAGTAGTGTTAACCACAAACAAAAAAAAGAAAGAGGAAAAATATTGCATACGGAAAGCTGAGGTAATTTTAGTTTTATTTACACAGATTATTCATCATAGAAACTGAAGTCAGATTTAGGGACTCAAACAGCCCCTGCAACGGGTACATTTTCTACCATCCTTTCCCTTGGTAAACAGCTTTAGGAGACACTAAAAGCACAGAATTTCTTCCTGAGAAGAGCCCAATGTTCGGTCTTTTTAAACATCCTCTTCTCCAGACCCACTCTCTGAAACACAAAGGTTTTGCTTGTTTGGGCTTATTATGAGCTTAAAATGTACTTCTCACAGAGTGGTCTAAAGGGTGTTTCTGTTTTTTCCTTCCTGAGGTGTGTGCAAAGGAAAGGGAAAAAAACTATACCACAAATACACTCCCATCCAAAATAGTCCAACAATCATTTTTCTTAACAACATTTAACAGCAAGTGGCTAGTGCTCTGGAACATTTAGGTATGTCAGTGCTTTAATAAAGAAAAATGAGACTGATGTTTTCAATAACCAATTTTGGTTATAAAATACAGATATTTGGCTAGTTTTTTAAAATATCAAATGTCCAAACTTGAAGGAAAAAATGATGGAGAGGAGAAAAAAGCACCAGGGAAAGGAAACAGCTGCGCTTTAGCTTTACTTCAAAGTCCAACCAAGCTGTTACTAAATTCACAGTGTATGTCGTCAGCAGCAAACGAGAAAAACCTGAGGACCAGGAAAGAAAAAGCAGATGAGAAACCCTAAGAAGGGAGGGGTTGGGCAGGGAGGAAGAGAAGGAAAAGACGTGAGGCCTTCTTTGCAGCTGAGTTTGAACTTCAACATCTTTTCATAGTTTGTCCTCCAAGAATTTTCTCCATACAGAACCTACATGTTGCCTACTACATTTCCAAAAAGCAACAGGAGAATAAAGATTTAACCTGAGGTGAGAATTGGGTAAGTTGCTTAGCTACTTGTCCACTCACCTTCTCCATGTTGAACCATTGTCTTCATCCCCCTCTCCTGGCTCTTCTGCTGAACAGAGTGGCGGGGGGGCGGGGAGCTCATAGGTGCCTGAAGACTGGACCATCACCGGAAGCACACTGCCTGTGTGCTCAGCCTAAGGGCTCAGAAATGGGGGGGAAGTAGGGAACCCTGGGCTGAGCAGGCTCACACAGGACTAGAGGCCCCCTGCCTCTGAGTTTTAGGTGCCCCCAGATCGGTCTTTTATTTCTCCAGACCCGCTCTTTGTCTGCTCGGTAATGCCTAAAATTCCAGGCTTAGAAAGCAAATTTTGTGGAAGAAAAGACACATTCAGCTAAGTCTTTAAAATTGTATAAATTATTGATACTGTAGTCTCTTTCAGAAAACAAGTTTTGATGTGTGTGAGGATGGGGAAGACGGGAATGAGGAGGAGTGTCTTGTGAAGAGCCAACAGAAAGGGCACAGAAGACCAGGCAAGGAGAAGACTGGTTTTTGTTTTTTGTTTTGTTTTATCTTTGCTACTGAATCCACAGAATGGTACTACAGAAGTGTGGCTATGCTCTAAAACAGGGGTGTCAAACTCATTTTCACCAGGGGCCACATCAGCCTCACAGTTGCCTTCAAAGGGCTGAATGTAATTTTAGAACTGTGTGAATGTTACTACTCCTTAACTGTTAGACGAGAGCTTGACTCTGCTGCCGAGTAGAAACGAGGCGCCAGGCCGGACAAAACAAGGTGGAGGGCTGAATTCAGCCCGCGGGCCTTGTGTTTGCCACTTGTGGTCTAAAAGATGTCGATGTTAGCAGATAAACAATAACACCCCATTCACACATAATTGAGATAAAAATGTCTAGGCGGTGCATTAATTACTCTATAAGGAAGTAGCTTCTTATGAAAATTGCAACTCTAGGCCCAATCTTCCCAAAAGATAAAATTTCTGCTCACTTCACACAGTAAAATAAACTCAACAGAGTAATTTGGAGTGCATCACATGCCATGTACATACTTCTATGGACTGAATTGTATACCCCCAAAATTCATATGTTTAAGCGGAAATCCCCTATGTGATAGTGTTGGAGATGAGACCTTTGGGAGGTAATTAGTGTTAGATGTGGTCATGGGGTGGGCCCCTCATCTGATGGGATTAGTGCTCTTTAGGAAGCTGCCTCCCTTTCTTCCTTATGAAGACACAGCCTCGAAGGCAGCCATGTGCAAGACAGCCCTCACCGGGAACCTAACCACCTTGAATTTTAACTTCCCAGCCTCCAGAACCGTGAAAACTAGATTTCTGTTTCCTAAGCCGCCCAGCCTATGGTATTTTGTTATGTCAGCCCAATAAGACCGACTCACATACTAACCGGTATCGTATACACATACTATGATTCACAAATCGCATCCACCCTACAGCAATAATAACGAGAATGTGTGAAGCTCTGTGCATGAGAACATTCACTGCAGCAGTTGCTAATGGCGAAAAAGAGGGACAACATTGTCTTCGTTTCCTGTGGCTGCCATAACAAAGTACCACAAACATGTAAAAGTATTTCCGGATGGCTCAAAACAACAAAGATGTATTATCGCAGCATTCTGGAAACTAGAAGTCTGAAATCAAAGTGTCAGCAAGACAACATTTTCTCTGAAACTGGTAAAGGGATTCTTTCTTAACTCTTCCCAGCTCTCTGTGCTTCGATGGCAATCTTGGGCATTCCTTGGTCTGTAGATGCAGCGCCCAAATCTTCCGTCTTCCCATGTCATTGTCTCTGTCTATCTGCATATCATCTTTCCTCTGTGAATGTCTGTCTTTGTATGCAGATTTTCTCTTGGTATAAGGACACTAGTCACGTTAGATTAAGACTCTCCCTAGTTGCCTAATTTGAATTTGTTTACGTCTGTAAAGACCCTATCTCTGAATAAGATCACATTTGGAGATACTAGGGTTTAAGACCTCAACATATCTTTTGGGGGGATGGGGAGCAGGACACCATTCAACCCTCAACAAACTTAAAAGTATCAGTCGTGAAAATGGAATTCTACATGCCTGTAACGAACCCTTTTATAGTCATAAAAACAGACAGGGAGATATGTCAACCCGGAGAAGTAGACTGTCCGGAATCTATCACGAAATGAAAAAGGTGAGCATATCAGACCAATGTGTATAAACTGGTATAAAAGGCCTTGGAATTCTTATTTGAAATATGTGGTTTTGTTCTGACACACCATTTGGAACAAAGCTTACCAAAGTATTTTATAGTAAATCGGGGAGAGGGTGCGATTGAGAGAGGTATTTTCACTTCTTTTTTAATTACACTTTTTATTTTGAGATAACTATAGCTTCACATGCAGCTGCAACAAATAAAACAGAGACCTCATGTACTCTTTACCCAGGTTTCCCCACTGAAAGTTTAGAACAACATCATAACCAGGATATGGATATTGATACACTCAACATACAGGTCATTCCCATCCCCACCGGAGTCTCGTTCAGAGCCCCAGCCACTTCTCCTCCACCCACACTCCTAACCCTTGGCAAACACTAATCTTTTCTCCATTCCTATAACTTTCTCACTTTCTCACTTCAAGAATGTTACGTAATGGATTCCCACGTGAGTAACCTTTTGGGATTAGCTTTGTTCCACTCACATAGTTCTCTGGATTTCCATCCATGTTGTTGCATGTGTCAATAGTGCGTTCCTTGTTATATCTGAGTAGCATTCCATGGTGTGGCGATACCATGGTTTAACAATTCACATGTAGAAAAACATAAGTTGTTTGCAGTTTGGGGCTGTTAGAATAAAACTATCACAGATATTTGTCCACAGTATTTTGTGTAAACATAAGTTGTTGTTTCTCTGGGATAAACACCCATGACTGTAATGTCTGGGTCATATGGTCACTGCATATTTAATTTGTAAGAAATCGCTGTATTATTTTCCAGGGAAACTATAACATTTTACATTTCTACCAACGATGCATGAGTGATCCAGTTACTTGGCATCTTCTCCAGTATTTGGCATTCTCTATTTTTTTATAGAAAATGTAATGATATATCATTGTGGTTTTAAACTGCATTTTCATAATGGCAAATAATGTTGAACTTTTTGTCATGTGCTTATTTACCATCTGTACATCCTTGTCCATGAGATGTCTCTTCGTGTCCTCTTTTGAGTGTTATTTTTTCTTACTGTTGAGTTTTTAGATCCGCTATATATTCTAGATGTTACTCCTTTTATGAACATGTATTTGCTCACACCCTGAAACTCATCTTTTTAGTCTCTTAACAGGGCCTTTTGCAGGGAAAGTTTTTAATTTTAACAAAGTCCAATTTATCAATTTTTCCTTTCATGAATGTTTCTTTCAGTTTCAAGTCTAAGAACTCTTTCCCTAGGCAGAGAGTTAAGAGCTAAGAACTCTTTAATCACAAATATTTTCTCCTACTTGTCTTCTAAAAAGTTTTATAGTTTTACATTTGACATTCAGGCTGTGGCCCATTTTTTAGTTAATTTTTGTATAAGGTGTGAGACTTAGGCCAAGGTGCTTTTGTTTGTTGGTTTGCCTATGAATATCAAATTTCCCCAGCATCATTTTTTTAGCAGTCCCTTTGTCCAGGGGGTAGATGGGAGGAGGAGAGCAAGGACAGGAAGTAGTGGAGGAGGTCTCTAAGCACGAAGCTGTGGGCTTATTCAGCCAGGCTTGCCCAGTCATGGGCGAGTCCTGGGTGGTAGCGGAAGGGTCCCTGGGGGCCCCAGGCACAGGACAAGGCAGGTGGCTTGGTGTGGGAGCGCCCGTCATTCTGGGCAATGTTATGCAGTTATTTGTGATGATGAAAATATAATTTAGAACATGTGTCACTTTCCACTTTCACTCAAATTTAACTTCTATTCAGAAGGTATTCACAATTATTTAATTGACAAATTCTTATCCTAAGTAGCTAAAAAATGCTGCTATTAGTATAGTTATTCATTTATTATTTACCTGTAGTAAACAATCTTTGGTTGGCCCACAAAATCATGACATAACATTTTCAAAGGATGTTCTTTTATCATTTTTGCCTAAACCAGAGCACAATTATTAAAAAGCATTTATAAAATCTGATTCAAGGTTTAATTAAGCACTTAATTTCTTAAATGAGGTTTGAGGATGTGCTGTAGTTTTAAATTAATACTTCAGACTGGTCTATCATTTGCTTTTAAAGACTATAAATTCCTGCACACTGCAAGCGCTTAAAAACTAATAAACAAATTGATTATGTTCTGGTGTTAAACAAATTTGAATTTTGGATTCTATTATCACAAATTGTGTGATTATATTTGTAAGTTCTTCTGAAAACCCAACAGTCATTCAAAATAGCATAGGCTTATTAGCTCTATAACCTTGACCAAATCACTTAAACTGAAAAAAAAAGTCATTTTCTTCTCTTTTAAATAGGAACAATAACCTCACGTTACCTGGTCTCACACTCTGTGTGTCTCAAAGAGTGAAAGTATATAGAATATTGCAGACAGGAAGTTTCCTTCCCATCCCTACTTCTGCTTTAAGGCATCACTAAACAGTCAAGAATCAGAGAACAATCTTCTCCAGAATATTTCTCTACAAAGGGAAAAATAGTAATAATTCCTGGATAAACCCGGGCAATACACATCTTTACCGAATAATCAAGGGAAGATCACCAGTAAAAAAGACATATCAACATTACATGTCCTCTGAAACAACAGAGAAGGATTTTAAGGCCACGTCTGGGGTATGACCAAAAATACAGACTCTCAATCTAAGCTTAGGAAAACACTAGACAAACCCCAAATGAGAGGTATTCTCCAAAATAACTGACCAATGCTCATCAGCAGTGTCAAATTACCGAAGACAAGGAAAGCATGAGGAATTGTTGTAGATTGGATATGACTAAACGGACAACCAGATTTTGGATAGCATCCTGAATTTTTTAAAAAAAATGTTTAGGGGAAAAATTGGTGAAATTTAAATAATAGTTAATAGTATTATAACTATGGCAATTGCCTAATTAATATGTTATTAACATTAGAGGAAGCCAGGTGAAGGGTATACAGAAACTCCCTATCTTATATTTGCAAGTTTTTAAAAATTTAAAATTATTTACAAATTAAAAGCTTAAGAGAAGTATCAGAGAACAAAGTTTTATCTTTTTCTGATAAAAAGAAAAGGAAGAAATAAGATTCCAGTGGCTATATGAATTATGTTCTCCCCAAATCTGTTATTGAGGCTCTAACACGGGGAGCGATGGTGCCTGGAAATGGGGCTTTGGGGGGTAATTAGAGTTAGAGGAGGCGACGAGGGAGCTGGCTCTCTCTCCCTTTCCCCTCACCACCGCCACCCTCGTCTGCACCAGAAAGAGGTCGTGGGAGCACACAGCGAGACGGCAGCCCTCCACATGCCAGGAAGAGAGCCATCCCCAGGAATGGACTATATTGGCATCTCGATTACAGACTCTTAGCCTCCACAACTGTGAGAAAATAAATCTGTGATTTACACTCTCCAGTCTCTGGTGTTTTGCTATGGCAGCCCCAGCGGACTAACAAATCAGTTAAGCTACAAACTGGTCATTTCTATACCAAAGTGACTTCCACTCTAGTTCAAATCTTCAATAATGTTCTATTTAGCTCAGTTATTTCCTTAAGTATTGTTTTTTATTGGATGTAGCCATGTTCCTACTAAATGATGGAGACTTGTGTGGCTCTGAATTACCACTCCTAGGTCTGTCCTTGATAGATAATTGGCATGGTCCTTGATATTTACTAAATTCCCATTAAATGGTAATTCTAATAATAATATTCTTTAAGCCACCTGATGTACAGAGCACAATTACTTAAAGGGAGGTGTGTTTAAGTAAGGAAGCATAATTGTGAAGGTGTAATAAAAATAAATGTCAACTGGATTTTTATTATAAATTCGTTTTTATAAAAGCAAAAGTAGTTTGAATTTAACCAAAATTTATGAGCTCCTCAAAATACACAAAACTCAAGTCATATTGTCAATACAGTTTAGTAAGTTCATACTTTATACTTTTGCCAATAGCGAATGCATATGGTCCCACATTCACGTTACATGGGTCATATAACCTCCCTATCAGCAAGCAAGGGCATTGGCGACGCAGTAGAGAGACCATCCCTAAGTCAATGGACCCGAAAGCCAACGTTGCAGTCTACTGCAAATTAATTCATTTATTAATCACCCCAGGATCTCAGGACTGGGCTGACCTACCTGTAGTAAAACTCGGCATATTCATAAGCCTTTTGTCATGTATCCAATCCACCCCTAAACCTTGACATTTTTACCAACACTGTGTGCATAGCAAACGGGAAACTTCCGTAGGTAGGGCAATTTGTAAATACCTCTAAGTAAATTGGAGTGGGGGTGGAGACACCTATTGCCAGACTTATTCTAACAGCACCAACATCCACCATTCATTTGCCACCTTTAGAACTAGCTTGAGGCATGGTGACTATAGGGCCAACCATGTGGAAAAGATGTGGTTCTGCACCATTAACCGGGAAAAGGGAACCCAATTCACAGAACAGCTGGAACGTTTGGCATTGCTGTAAGAGTGCTGGATTGTTTACCCCAGGCTTACACAAGAACAGACTACTAGAGGTTTCTTGCAATACATTTTTCAGCATAATAATGGACTCCATTTCCATTTCTGCCTCTACAACTGAGAGAGAATTGAGAACCACAGAGTAATTCGTGATCGTTATCTGTATGTTTCTACAAAGAGTGGTGAAGTGCTTATTATGAAGAATGCAGCTGAAATGCCCACATTAGCATTTACAGCGGGAGACGTACACTTCCCTTATCTCGTCTTTTGTGGTTTACCAGTTATCCTCTTACCTCCTAGTGACTCAAAGCTGTACCAGCAGCTAACCTCTGAGTGCAGCTCTTTCCTCCCCAAGATGAGCATCTCTAACAATACAACCAATGGAAGTAGCAACCAAGATGTGCAGTTTTCAACTTATAAAGTTTGTTAGGACTTTTAAAAAACCTTTAAACATTAATAAGGACAACAAATAAATGAATTAGTTAAAGAAATGTAATATTAACAACTTAACAGAAAAAAATACTGTAAAAATGTAATGAATATACAGATACCACAATAAAATTAGAGTGTATTAAAGAGATAATTATCAGGAAAGCTGTGGTTGGTTATAAGTGCATTTATATTTGGCCTAGGAAATTAGAAACTCTAATTAAGACAGAGAAGCAAGCTGAGAAGAGAAAGGCCAGTGTATGATTGTTGCAAGTGCTGTACAGCAGGCCCTCGAAAACATTGTTTATTCAAGGTCAGTTTGTTTTAACTGTGATGAGAAAAAAAAATCAGTTCCTGCTGGGGCCACTGTCTGTGTGGAGTTTGCCTGTCTTCTCTGTGTCTGTGTGAGGACTCTGGTTTCCTCCCACATCCCAAAGATGTGCACATCAGGTGAATTGGTGTGTCTATCTTATCCCAGTCTGAGTGAGTGCGGGTGTGTGTAATGCATGTCCCCCTGCGATGGAAGGGTGTTTGTCCAGGGCAAGTTAGCACCAGGTGCCCTGAGGTTCTGAGAAAGCCCTGGCCAATCAAAACCATGGCCTGGAATAAGCAAGTTGCAAAATAATCATATTGTTTTTATTAACCTTCCTTAAATATATGTATAGCTCACATTTATTTCAATGACTAATATTAGAAGTGTTTTGAGTGTTTATTTTGAAGTTTGATAATGTGTTTGTGACCAGAAATATGCCATATAAACTTATATCTGGTTTATATTCATTAGCCTATGGTAAAACTGGTTTTGTTTTACATTGTTTTGCTTAAAGATACAGTTTTCAAGAACCTATCCATGAAGTTAAATGAGAACTTACTGTAGTCTGGATTCAAATCAGTCAATTTTGATGATTCATACTACACAGTACTAAAATTATTAGAAAAAATTTTTGATGATTAAAACTATTTTTCTTACATTCGTATGTGTTAATGCAGAGAATGATGACTCTAAAACAAATCTATCTTTTGTTTTAATACTTTAAAACATAAACTGGTTTGTATTACCATGTAATTAAGAATAATATTTAGGGTGGTATTCACAACCGAATGATCATACTTGCTTGCCAGTAATGATTAAAATAGCTAGAATTACAAAATGACTTACAACCAGATGTTAGTGAAAAATATCTAAAGTTCACATTTCCAGCATTGCCCTTGGGCATAACCCGAGTGTTAGATTTCAGGTGCATTGTCCAAAAACCATTTGACAGCAGGCGGCGCTGTTCTGTTAAAATCCGAAGTACTCTTTGAAAAGCTTTTAGGGCTGCAAATCCGCTAGCTCCCAACAGTAGTTAAAGTATTGTTTTCAAATAACAAGAGTCTGTTTTGACTTTTAGTTTTATTTAGAAAAGGATATCAAAGTAGAACTTTTATGAAATGTAATTTAATAAGGTTTTTTATTTTAACACATGCTTAGTCTCTTCTGAATAAAATGTATTTGTCTAACATTCATTCCATTAAGATTTACTGAGGACCAACTAGGTGTAACACACCAACACATACTTCTAGCAGTCACCCCCAAATCCTGATACCAGAAGGCTTGGAGGATTAGAGTATGTTGCGTGTGCTTTAAGGGCAGAACGTTTTAAAACAACTTGAAGGAATTAAGTCACTACATTTATCACACTCCACACAAAAGAATTCACTGTGTCATAGATCACCTAAAATATTTGAAACAAACAACTGAAACAGTCCCGGTCAAGTTTATATCCCAGCAAGAGAAATTATTATTTTTTAACGTCCGAATGTTCATGTATAACATTCTGCGTACTTCTCTCGTGAGCAATCAAAGGCATTCTCAACAGAATTCAAGATGCGTCTGCAATGCCACAACATCGGAACGATTTTTCCTCCCAAAGCGTGGTCTTTTTTTCCCTCTCCGACCACCACCTCCCTCCTCGAATCCAGGCAGGGTCAAGTGGCTGACCATTTTCACTTGCCACAAGAACCACAACGGAGAACATTTCTGAATCTCCGCTTTATATTGGCTAATTATTGTATTAAAAAACAACCACCTTAGATTTAAACCAGGAGGAACGGGACATCTTGCAATTTCCGAACCCTCCTTGTTTCGCTTTCAAGCTAACGAGGTCTTACTGGCGATCATGCAAAAGACTTTTTTGAACAAGGCCAAGTCGCAAGTCATTGGACAGGGCTCGAGCTGCGACTCCAGCTCTCACGTGGTGCCTCTGCGAGCCACCCAGAGCATTTGCTCGGGTGAACCCCTTAAAACTTTTCGCCTTTTCTTTTGTAGAAAGCAAAAAGATCCAGCCTAAAGACGCTAGGATTCAGCTTGCCAAAACTGAGCCTTGCGAGAGGCTGCCTGCATCCCGGAAGACCGCGGCAGGGCTCAGGACTTAGAATGTTCCCAAGATCAAGCGACTCAAGACCAGTCCCTGCGGCTCTGCGAAAGCCACCTTGCGTCCCGCCGGCGGCCCCGCAGCCAGCACGGCTGCGGGGGAGGGGCGCCCGGCCGAGGTCGCCGCCCGGTTGAGCAATCCGGCAGCGCACTTAAGCGAGGGTACGGTGGCCAATCGGAGGCCGCCTCCGCCGTGACGCGCGTGCCGAGAGCCCGTAGTATTTATAGATCGTATTTAAAGAGCCCTTGGGAGTCTCCCCGGCTCAGCTGGGCGGTGGCGCGGTGGCTGCGGGGCTGCTGTTAGGCCGGCGCGCGTGAGGTGGCGGGGCGGCCGCTGCTCCTCGCGTTGCTGTCGAGGCGTGGGCCGTGGGGGAGCGTCCAAGCACGCCCCACAGTGACTTTTACCCACTTCCCAGCGCGGTGCCTGCAAAGGGGGAGGCAGTGCTGCAGCTTCGACAGTCGATTGTGCTTAACACAAAGCTGTGGATTTGGAATAAAAAATAAAAAATAAGCATTTGGGGTGGGAAGGTAGGGGGGAAGCAGAAGGTTTGAATCGACCCCGCCCTAGCCCCACATTTGAGCCACCAGCCGACTCGGTTTCCTGGTGCTGGGCTGAGCGTAAGGCTGCCTTCCTGGGGGGAGGGGAGAACAATACCGCCCAAAAAGCCAAAAGTCGTGGAATTTGGGGGCAGGGGTGTTGAACCAGTTCGAAGTATTCGTGGAAAGTAAATTGCAAGATAGTGTCAGTGATTATCTTGGCTTTCAGGAGACTGATCTTCAGACTTTGCAGCCAGCCAACTGCACCCTGCAATGCGAAAGCAGGAAATTAGCATTACGTCAGGAGGGCAAAGAGACCCAAATTGCAACCGTTGCATCTGCAGGCTGGTTTTCTTTCTCAAACCTCCCTCCGCCCCCATTTTTTTCCTTGAAGAGGCTTCGTCGGCTGCGGGCCCTGGCACTGGGTGCCCCCCAGCATGGCGTTCGGGGGCTTCTCACACAGGCGGAGCTGCCTGGATTCTGGCCAGCCCCCGGCCACCACCACAGGTCGTCCTCCCTGACAAGCTCCTTCGGAGCAACAACTAATTCCTTTGAAAGATCACCCCATGCGCAGATGAATTAACTGAATTCCAAGAAGGGGTGGGGAACCGCACAAAATGCTCAGCTACTAGTCTCGCTTCACTGGAGCTCTCGTCAACCCCAGGAACGCAGGTGGCAAAGGGGAAATATCCTAGCAGTGTAGACTGGACGAGTTCTCAACACCTTATCAGCGATCTCATTTCTCAGCGTTGAAGGACTTGGTCACAAGAAACTTGTTCTCTGTGAGGGTCCCATCTCCTAGGCCTTGCCACTGCTTTTAGGAATCTTTTGAGGAGGAAGGTGAGCCCTGAGGATACTGGGAATGAGTTTATTTTACCTCTTGGAAAATGCTGAGTTTGACACTAGCCTCACCCTCTCTGCTGCTCCCTCAGGCTAGGTTCAGGGTCATTACAAGGTAACCTTAGCAACCAGTACTAGGCGGGAGCCCCACTCCACCCCTTAGCAAAGCTTAAAACAAAAAAGCTGGTGACAATAGCTAATGATTACTGACTGTTCTGTGCTGGGTAGGCAGCATGCTGAGGCCTTTGTCAGCTTTTATCTTCCTTAATAACTTACAGATAGGAAATAGCTTCTCAAAATCAATGTGTCCACAGGTTAGAAGAGCAGAAACCCAGGCAGTCTGACTCCTAGGATCACACTGTTAACCTCTCATTGTGCACTGTCTCAGTGGGGGAGGGGGGATGACTTTGGTCAGGGGACCCAGCCAGGCTCACCTCCCATCCCACCCAGGAGGCGAGAGCCTTCATGTATCTCTGCTATCTTGTTAATTACAATAAACCTGGTTAAACACAGTGACGGTCAGAGAGCAGCATGTTTAATGCCCTCACATAAGAGAGACTGTTTAGGAAAACCCCAGTTACTTCAGCTAATTTTCTCATTGCCCCTGTTTGCAACAGTATCTTATAAAGTTATGTAAGGAATAAACTTTATAAAGCACTTCATTCCTAGCTCGGGCCATTGGGTAATGTCAGATCCTGTTCTCCCCATTAAAGATACAGGGAACCCAAAGAACTGAGTGAGTTACCATGTAAGTGAGAAGTGAGGCCATGTTCAGAATATGCTGGGAGCTTGATTCAAGGTAAGACGATTCCTGTCTTTGCTTTCCCCTTTGCTCGCCTTATCCTCCATCACTGGTGTCTAGGCAAGAGAGAGCCAGGGGAGGGAAACTGCCTGTGGTTTCGGAAAACTGTGATGAGTGTCTGGGAAGGGAAATTCAAATGAGGAAAGGTTTAGGAGGAGGGTGTGGCATCCTTTTGTACAATCATAGCTGTGTATTATAGAAACAAGTGATTTGAAAGCCAAGTACCTGATGGAGGTTGAAGCCCAGTTCTGCCCGAGCTGTGAACTGTGAGAGACCCAGCTGCCTCATCAGTGAAATGGAGTTAACACGCTACCCATCTGCTGTTAGGCTGGCTCCTAACATTCTCCTCTGCCGCCCCCTCTTTCTCCTCCAGTCTTTTGGACACTGGGGTGTCTCAAATTTCCCTCAGCCTGAACACATTGTCACTGAGCACATTCTCCCTGGATGATCTTACCCAGGCCGTATCTCCTGTTACCATTTGAGGTTTTTCTCTCTTGCTCAGGTCTCTTTCCATATGAGCTCCAGATCCATATATCTGACATTACATGGAACCTCAAACTTGAATGTTCCAAACCAAATGACTCAATAGCTGTCTGTCTCCCAGCCACCACTCATAAAAGGCCAGCCTTACCTTTGTATATCTATACCCTAATTGTTCAAATCAAAGCTGGGGTCATTCATCTTCCCTTTAACCAATACATCTAATTAATGACCAACTCCTACTGTGGGTCAGGTGTTAGCTGTTTCTGTCTTCCAGCCCCTAAAACTTCTGTGGTGCAACTAAATCCCCTCATCAAGCCCCTCCGTGTCTCCTGTCACCCTCAGAACAAAGCCACCCAGAACTGGGCCCAGACCTAGGTTTCTAACTGTTCTCTTGCCTGCACGACACCCTTCAGCCCTTCTCAGATTCCTTTTGTTTCTTTGATGGTTCCAAATTCTTTGTCGTTTCTCTGAGCTTTAGCGTAGGCTATTCCTAGAATATTGTTATACCTGTCATCTTATCCTCACACCCCTTCTTCTGACTGCCAACCCCTACTATTGCAGTTCCCATTGTATGAGACTTCCTCCAGAAAGGTGTTTGGCCTCCACCTGACTCCACAATAGGTGTTGCTCCAGCTTGCTCAAGGAACCGGATTCCCATCACAGCACTTATATACTGTGCACTAAGTGTCTTATAAATTTGCTGAATCTGTGCCCTTAATCATGTGGAAAGGGGAGACATTAGAATCATTTGGGGTGTTTCATCGACCTGCATCCCCAAATACCATCCACCCTCAGCACTCCCAACCGCTGGGGACTACTCTGTATGATTTCTGAGACTGTAGCCCCGGGAGAACAAGCCCTAAATGGGGCTAGTAAGTCTCCCTGGAAAATCAGATAAAAACACAGGTGGCAAATATGACCCAACTCTTAACACCAAGGATTCCTATGGGAACCAGGCCTGATAAATACATTGTATCCTTTGAAGCTTGTTCTGCTTTGTTTTGTATAGCCCCGGTGATGTAAACCAGATGTTTAAGTTCGAGGCATAAGGAGTTTACTCTTTATATCATGAAACTCGTCTTAAAGACCCTCTGGCATCAGCATGACCAACAAACCCTGACCTGTGACAGATTTCTGTGTTCCTTCGATTGTTATCTATAGACAATACCTGTTTTTGTATGACTATAATGACTATAGCCTTTTTGACATTGATTGATGAACTATCCATGTATGCTGTGTACACCTACACATACCATTCCCAATAAAAGCCATTTGGGAGAAGGGCTCGGGTTGTTCTCCACTAGAGGGAATCACCACCCTCTTTCCCACCAGAACAGCAAGATTGTATCTGGGATGATTGATTTCTCATCTGTGGTGGCCGGGAGAAGCATGCTGCTAGACAGAGTTCCTCCCACAGGCCACCTGCCATGAGATGTCCTGAGCTCGAAATCATGATGCAATGAGCACCCAGTACTGATGACAGCGGGCTGAATCTCTCACGTGTATTGGGGTAGGAGAGAGGTTGAGAGGGGCTGTGCTAACCTGGCAGCTCAACAGAGAAAGGGACTCTTTCCTTCCTGTGCTCCATCACTTCCCTCATGCCTGGCAAGGTACGACACAGAGTAGGAACACTCAGGATGTACTCGTACGATTGATTGGGGACATGAGGTTTAGATAAAATATGTGTAGACACACCTCAAAGACACTGTGGGTTCAGTTCCAGACCACCACAGGAAGGGGCAATGTTTCATAAGACTTCTGTCTGTGGGAAATTTGAATTTTTAATTGATTCATTCCTACAATAGATTTCAATCTTCAAAATGAACAAAATGGATTTACTTAAAATTTGGCACATTTAATTCCCTGTGTTTCAAGAGAAACACCATCATTTTGCATAAACACATGACAGGGGTGAAGCCATTAAGTGTGATGTGGGGATTATTACCTGGAAAATAAAAGAAAGAAATGAGAAACAATGAGTGATTAATTACTAGATTTAAATCTTAAGTAAGTTTCCTCTTGGTCGCACTTTGCACGTTGTATCTTAGAAGTGACTTGAGTAAAAATTCGAACCTCAGTGTATATCCTGGGTCATGATGCAAAATGTATTTCTTCTTATGGGTCCTGGTCAGAGAAAGTGAGAAACAAGGACTTAGAAGATGGGAGCAGTAGCCGTGGGGCGAGACAGAAGGATCAAGGCACCCTTCAGATTTCACTTTATGTCCTTTTACTTCTGTGACTACGAAGGACCTGCATTAGTACCCGTTTTCACTAACTGAAAAATCCAAAGTGATTTTTCACTTTTACGCACCACACAAAAGAGAAGATGAAAAGCAAAAATGGCATTCAGGTTTTTGCAGCAGCTGTCACGGGGGCAGCCTGCACCCTGAGCAGCAAGAGTGGCCCTGCTAAGCTTGTTCCGGGAACTACACTCGGCATCTCAACTTCAGACCACCATAGCTTTGAACTGTGTCTGTGGGCATCGGTGTGTTACCTTCACTTATCTTATGTATCCATTGGCAAGATGTGTCCTATGGTATCAGAAAAGCCTAAAAGAGCTAGTCAGAGTGTTACATTTAGCATAAAACTGGACATAATTAAGCATTTTTGGTATGGCTTAGTTATTTGGGGTGGTATCTAGGAACACTCAAAACTTTTTTATATTAATTTATGGTAATTGCTTCTTTGCTTTACATCATTTCAGTTTATGAAAGATTTCATAGCAACACTCTCCTTTTGGATACCAGGAGAAACCTATATCAGAGAAATGTGTGAGGTCAAGTCAAGGCTAGTTAATTACAGGCATACCTTGTTTTACTGAGCTTTGCTGTATTGCACTTCATAGGCATTGTGTGTGTTGTTTACAAACTGAAGGCAAAACCCTCTGCCAGTGAAACGGTGACAACGCACTTGATTGTGATACTCGTTTTATTATGGCAGTGTGGAAGCAAACCTGCCATATCTTCGAAGTACGCCTTTACTTGGACGTGGAGGTAAAAGAGAAGGAAGCGAAGTGTAAGTCACGGGCACTAAGCTGGGCTGCCGGGGCACATGGGGAAATAGCTCCGTTCACTGCAACCAGTATCTCTTGATAGGAAGTACAGAAGCAAGGCGAAGAAAGAAGCACTGTCAAGGCTCGCGAGGCACTCCACTTAGGTGAAAGAGACTCATCCACAGGGTATGTCGATGGAACATGATAAATGCAGTCACAAAAGGATGTACCGCATGCTACACGAGCCCAGAGGAAGCCCAGACTGGGTCTTCACAGAAGCTCTCTAGAGACATCCTTGAGCTGAGTTTTGAAGGAGAGTTCAAGTCAGCCAGAAGTAGATAGGTAAGGAGGAAACCGTGTGTGTATCTGAGATCGGAGATGGGAGAGGTGGAACAGAGGATGTTCGTGTGTGGATGGCTGTGTGCATGCATATTGTGAGTGCGTGTGTGAACCAATGGTATGAGCAATCTGGTGTTACTAGAACACTGAGAAGCCAGAGATGAAGCTGTCAGGGGTAAAGCAATAGACTGTGAAAAGCTTTGTCATGCTAAGGAGCTTAGTTCTTGGGTGAGATGAAGAGCCATTGAAGGAGTTTTTAAGAAGGTTAGTAACAAGGTCACCATAGAGTGACTGTTTTAAAACACTTGCCCTGCCAGCAAGGTGAAAAAATATATTCAGGCAGAACTAGATTGAAGATCAAGAGATATTAGAGATGGAGGTATGAGATTATCCATGCGTGATGATGGCCTGTGTTAGGTGGTGAGGAAGGAATGAAGAGAAATAGAGCCCCAAACTAGCAAGGTGTGGCCACTAATTGGATATGGAGAACTCTAGCAATCAG